>QVRM01004590.1:0-67489 GCA_003439945.1 Dermanyssus gallinae | reverse complement strand
ATTATTCCACGTTGGTCCAAAAACCGTAGACATCATCTTTTTCGGCCGATGCCGTTGTTCGCACCCTCTTCGGAGGTCCTTCACCAGGTGCACACTATTGGCGAGATGCTTCTGGGTCTCGGAAGTGTAGTGATGGACCCAGCTTTCATCGACGGTCACGAATCTGCGCCAAAAATCCGACGGATTTTTCGACATCTTGGCCAAATTGTGCTGTGAAGCGGAAACACGCGCATCTTTTTGGCCTTGGTTGAACAATTACCCGTTTTGCACTGAGCTTTTTCATCTTTAAGTTCTCGTGCAGGATGAAATGCACACTACCCAAACTGATACCCAAGGCCTCCGCTATCTCCCTAATGTTTACTCGCTTATCTGCGGCAAAGATTTTCCGCACTTTTCCAAGTTTTCCTCATCAGTTGCCGTTTTTGGGCGTCCTGAAACGTAGTTCATCCTCGGTGCTCCTGCGACCTAATTTTAATTCATTAATTCAGTTGGAAACAGTGGCAAAACATGGCGCAGAGTCACCGTACACCTCGTCGAACTCAGTTTTCACTTGGGTCGCATGCCAACCTTTGAAATAAAAATGCTTTATAACCACTCGAAACCCTTTTTTTCTCAATTTTTCAAAATCACGCCGATACGTTGCACGGGAAAAGCGATCAAACGAAATCGCAACGGCCAATCACCATAATATTTGACTGCTAGTAGTCGCGAAAAGTTGCCGTTTCCAATAGCGGAGAAAGCGCGCGCCATTCAAATTCTTAAAAACTCATTTTACCTTTAGAAACCTGTTGAACTACCTGTATTAGTGTGCAAGTGTGTTTATTTAAGTTCTGTGGAAAAAGGACCACCTGCTAGTACAGTGAGGTGCGTTCGGCTATAACGATCGATTCAAACGGGGTCATACACCGCCAGGTAGACAAAAGAAAAAGAGGATTATTTGCAAGGGTATGGTCGTACAAGTAATACGTAAAGCAACGAGGTAGCAAAACGCTCTAGGGCAATAGATATCCGATACCCACCCACTACTCTCCCCCTTCAACTCGCTTGAAGTTATGCTTATGCAGTTCCCGATCGATTGGGGGATTAGGACATGACTGGTTTTTAGTGGGTTGAAGCCCCCCACTACCGACCCACACTTGCAGACGAGTTTCCTGCGGTGGTGTCCGCGTGTGCGTACCGCATTTCCCAGTAAGTCCTTAAAAAAAAAAGTCTCCCACCCTCGTTCAAACTTAACTAGCAACAAACCATTCTCCAGCTTCGATTTCAACTCCCGGAAAGCCTCGACGCATTCTTGGTTCCACTCAAATATCACACCCGTTTTTAGCAACGCGCTAATTGGCACCGCATTGTTGCAAAGCCTTTTACAAAACGCCGAAAGAAACTTGCAAGTCCGAGGAATCGCCTTACTTCGGTAGCGCTCGTTGGTTCGGGAAAGTCAGCAATCGCTTGCAACTTCCTGCTGCCTGGCCTCACGCCTGCCTGAGACAACGTGAACCCAAGAAATTCGACCTGCGGCATCATAAACCGGCATTTCTCTAACCGAACTGTCAACTTTGCTTTTACTAACGCTTGTAGTATTCGCTCGATGTGTTGCAGTGTTCATCATATTTATCCGCCCACTGTTATCATGTCATCCATTAAGGGAAACGCCATATTATCTCCAATATCGTCTTTAATCTTCGTTATCAGTTGCTGGAACGTGGCTGGAGCATTCACCAGGCCCATCATCATCACTGTTGGTTCGTATACTCCGTCTGCAGTCACGAACGCTGCCTTTGCCGCCGCTTCCGGTGCCATGGGTATTTGAAAATAACTCCAAGCGAGGTCAAACATCGTATATAGGCGCCGGCCTCCAACTGCATCGAGAAATCGTCTATCAGTGGTACTGGGTAATTAACCCGTACTGTTTGTCGATTCAACTTGCGGAAATCGACCACCATACGGTAGTCTCCGTTCTTCTTCTTCCCCAACAACACAGGACTCGCATAGGGCGATTGCGACGGCCGTATCATTCCCGAGTCACACATCTTTTTCGCGCAATGCCTCTCGCTCTACGAACGACAGCCGATATGGCATAGAGCTGACAGGTTTGCTGCCCGGTATTTCCACAATATCAACTCGGCAAGAGGTCCTAGAGTCTTCATTGATGTTGCGACCACCGTACGGTACCGATTCAACACCTGCTGTACAACTGGTAATGCTTTGTCAACATCAGCTGCCCTTGCTTCCACCCGATGGCAAATATCTTCGTCCGATAGGACACACCCTCGCTTCACTAGAGTTGTCTTCTTTAATCTTAGCTCGCTCTGACCGTAGTTAACCACTGGCACGACCGCATTGCCTGCCTCAACATCGCAGAGCATACCATATGACACTCCCTCTTCTTCTATTAGCACAGGCCCTGTTACCGTTCCTTCTGGCTGGACCATCACCAAACTTACACTCCGAGAACTGCCGTCCTCCGCGCAGAGGCCTGGGGGTTCAAGAATGCGCGGACGACCGCACGACCTAAGGGCTCTGCTAAAGGTATCATTAATAGCGGCATGTCTCGAGCGTCGTCCTGCACTAATAATGCACAATAGTCCGTGATGTCCTAGTTTATCGACGGGGTGACCACATTGGCACCGATGAGGGCTAACTATGTCTGCCCTTAGTCGTAAGCCTACTGCTATGCAAGTCGACTCGTCATCAAGAAGGGTACCTATAGGGGCACTGGGAAGCGCGTGTAACCAGGCCCCTGAATCCTTGGCGGATACGGCGTTTAAGCGAGCTCTGGCTGTGTCGTCGGCAGCTTCATTAAAGAGACGTCGTTGTACCTCGTCGTGCAGAGGGGAACTCCAGTCACGCTGGGACAGTATGTTTCAGGCCTACCCCCACAGCGCGCCTCAAGGTTCTCTTGAAGATGGGCTAAGCGGTTTCTAAACTGGTCGACTCCCGCTGAATCTAAACGAGGGGTTGCCCTGTTTTCCGCGCTTAGCATCGACGAAAGTTGTTTAATGGTGTATCATGGCGGTCTGAACACCGTATTTGAATAACTGCTAACAGTAGTGTAAATGCGAATCATTTAGTCCTATTAAACATTTAACTCCTTGTTGTACGATATGACGCATAAGATTTCTCGATTTAATTTCAGTGGCAACAAAGTATAACAGCTTTCGCGCTTGTCTCATCAGGATGCAAGCACCTGTGATGCGTCTTCTTCGAGAGAGAAACGAAGACTGCGTAGCGTCGGCTTGTCCAGAAGAGGCGGTGGCAGGCAGGTCCAACCTTGATGTCAATGGCGTCCGAAACCTTCAATGGGTGTACCATTGAAGGTTTCGGGCATTTTTTATTTCCCATCTGACTGAGCACGGTATATATACAGGGTCATTACCCAGATTAAGGAAAGTCATTAAAAGTCGATATTTTACGTTAACTCGTTTTCATGAAAAATCGTTAAATTTTTCCATTGCGACCAAAAATGTACGTCCAAAAGACCACTTCCACGCAATAGCAAATTTAATGGCCATCAATTTCGTACCAAGGTCATGGTGCTGCGTTACGTAGTTATCAAGTCACTAAGCGTTTGCGACAGTCATAGTTGTTATGTTTTACGTGCAAGTTTTCAAAACAGGCTCTCGTCAAATATATGAGAAATTCTCGGAAGGCCCGCACGATGTTTTCGTCGGGTGACACATAACGAGGTACCCGTAAAGCAGAATATTTTTAGTCTGAGTATCGTGCATTATCCTTTATAAGGACTCGTGATCTAAGCCCAGGGTCTTTTTAGCGATAGATATGCTATCTTAGAGTCTTCGTCAATCACTACCCTCACACGAGCCGCATCTTCATCGTTCGTTGCAGTGCTTGGGCATTCTTAACGGGGTTTATCGTACAGATTGAAATGTCAACTTCGAAGTTCTATACACTCTTCAGGTATGGGACTATATTCGCAATGATTAAGCGAGGATCGTCAACGAGGATCGAAATCCACAAGTTTGAACGCTTTTGCACGCACGCTTCTTCTTGTAGCCAAAGAGTAAGCTGCCTATTGGATCGAAGAGTTTTGGCGTAAATATGCGCCATGGTGCTGCTTGTCCATAAACCTAAATATATGATGAAGTATAGACTCAAAATAAATGCATTATTGTAATGCTCGAACGTTCGCGTCTAATTGTAATTGGATCTCATAAAAAGCACGGTTTGATTGCCCCGAGCATTCAAGCCAGTAACACTTGAAAGCTAACTATTAGCTCTATATTGTACGCTCATATCTGATTGGTCACTGATTTAATATGCGAACGAATAATCGTATGAGTGAAATAATGCTTGTACAAAAATGTATTTAATTGACAGAATTGAGATAAATAAACACATGTTTGCCTGGCGTGTAGCCAGAGAATCGCGCAACGTGGCGGCCTTCTTGCATCTCAGCTGCCTTTCACCATTTATTCGGGCAATAAAGGCATTTCAATTGTATTCTAAAAAATATATTTTAGCTATCATAGTATTTGCTGCACGACTAAATTCGGTTGGCTTCACATCGATATCTGCTCACAAGAATAAACACGAGATTTCCAACAAATAGTTCGTCTGAAGCAGGGAAAACGCACTGTAAGCAACATAAAGTATGTTTTGCCATATACGAGGCATATATATATATATGTATATATATATCGTCGTATATATATATATATATATATTCGGATTTTTGATCCATGTTTAAAGATATCGTTTTACCGAAAAACTTTTATTGAATGTTGTACTGCCCACTTTGTTCAACGACCTTAGCCCATTGTTCAGGCAAGCTCATGATTCCATCCCTCCAGAAGGTTGTGTACTGGCTCTCCAAGAAATAGTCTAAATGCGTTTTAACACTTTCCAAAGAATCGAATTCTTTGCCATTAAAGGCATTTTGGAGGGACTAAAACAGATGCTAATTCGATAGAATAGGATCTAGACTGTACGCAGAATGTGGCAAATTATCCCGTCCAAACTCCATGAACTTTTTCGTCGTGAGCAAATTTAAGTGAGGTATTGCGTTGTCCTGGTGGAAAGTCATTCCTCGTGTGATCGCTAATTCCGACCGCTTCTGATCAACTGCCTTCATCAATTGTCCAGCTCTTAACAGTATTTTATCGTATTAATAATTTCATTTAGTTGTTATGCTCATAAAAGATCACCCCCTTTGCATCCCACCAAACACTTAACATCACTTTCCCTGAAAGGATCGGGGCTTGGCAGTTGCTTGGAGCTCACACCCTTTTAAGACCACGTCCTGCTATGGACGAGTTCGTATAGGGCCACCGTCACCGTGGTGCAGAGAAAGGGGCGATCTTCGTTCTGTTTTAAGAGCTGATCGTACAGTAAGACGCTTTTCCTGTTGGCGATTGCTGAGCGCGTGCGGCACCCATACATCCAACTTGCTGACGACTCCCTTTTTTTCTTTCCGGAACGGAATAAAATGCAATCTAAGTCGTAATTAAGATATGTAAACTGTATGGCGGAGACATGGTAATAGACAGGACAGTTCAAAAGTGGTCTTTGTCCGATTAAGGAACAACGGCTTCCACGTTAACGACCGAGACCGGCCCAGACGCCGTTTGACAGTGGACACGGCCGCATTTACAACAATGGTCAAACCACACACCTCTCGCTGCGTAAGATTCGTGGCCATCTGTTCAGACGCATCTCCATGCCGAGGGATTCTTCAGCAAGTTGGATGTATAGGTGCCGCAATCGCCAACAGGAAAAGCGTGAGCCGGTAAGCTCTTTGGGCCTCACAAAGAAGCATGGCAATGAGAGTTTGTCGGGCTTACAGAACCGTCAATGCAGACGTAGTGATTGACCCTGCACGCCCGCTTCCTTGGGATCTGTTAGCGGGGAAAAGAAGTTGAAGAAGACGCGAAGCGAATTTAACGTGGGCGGCAGCATGCGAATCCACATTTCGTGCATGGGCTTTCGAATGGACCAACCTTTCTTCTGACGATCACAGCGGTAAATGGACGCGATCAGTCATCCCAAATTTAAAAGTTTGGTATGAAGGACCTAGACAGGGGCCGCTCACATTTCACGCAAGACAGGTTTTAACTGGCCATGGACAGTTTCAGCCATATATGAGAAAAAATGGCAAAACGACAGTGGACACCTGCGTGTTATGCACACCAGGACAAACCGACACAGTCGACCGTACAACTGCAACCTGCGCCGCACTCGGGCCGGCGTGACGAGCCTCCTCGTGCGCGATGGCTGGGAAATCAACAGCGAAGATTGTCGCAAGAATGATGACAACATGCACCGACACTACCCGTCAACAACGGCGACGGATGGGCGTAAAAGCATTTGTTCCTCCTTAAAAAAAGAAAAAGCGTGTGCTACTATGCGACCAGCTCCTAAATAAGAACGAAGATCGTCCTTTCTCCGCACCACGGTGACGATGGCTCTATAAGAACTTGCCCACAGAAAGACGTGACTTAAAAGGGGTGCGAGCCTAAGGTAGTTGAACAAAGTGGGCAGTACAACATTCAATAAAAGCCTTCCGGAATGACGATATGTGTCTTCAAAAGTGGCCGAGAAATCCGAATATATATGGTAATACACTTTACATATCTTAATTACGACTTGAGTTGCATTTCCCTTACGGAAAGAAGAAAGCATTAAAGGCCGAAAATGCACATTTAGTTTTGCCATTTTTACTCGAGCGTTACAGTTCGCGTGAGTTATTGAGTTATTAATAGAAATTCGAACGATTGCCACGGTATAATTCAGCGCAGGTCTGTTTTTACCGCCATGTAAACAAACAACCCTCTCCCAGCAGGTTTCGTCTTCCCCGGGTCTACGCAGTGCGGCGCGCACAATTACACGAACGGACTTATAGAAGGACCTAATATATATATATATATGTAAAGCGGGCGTTACTAGGGTCAAAGGAAGACATCAGGTTGTGTTACTAACTTAATCAGTTTATTCCAACCGCCGATTTACCGGCCGTCCTACGGCTTCTCTCTGGCACACCGCCGAACTCGCCCACCTTACATGCGGCACGTAGTTCGCTCTGCGTCCTCCTCCTGCACGGTCTCTCCGCCGACAATATCTCTCACTAATAACTGCTGCAGGCGCAGTTGGTGTATCTCCGTCAGCGACCACTAGAGGGAGCTGACGGATGTCAATAATGACATGCACATTTTAGCTTTAAGCTGCTCTTTCTCTCCTCAGTAACATTATCAATCATCGTCATCTGTTTCCCACTCATGTAATTATCTCTATGCTATTACTATATCCCTGTACCTGACATACATATATATATATATATATATATAAACTTAGCTGGTTAATATGCTATTGTAAACTATTTTTTGTAATTGGTACAAAATAGTTTACGATAGCATAATAACTGCTATCGTTATTATGCTATCGTAAACTCGGCGTATGTATATCAGCATAATAACCAGTTAAGTTAAAGCAAGCAAAGTTTAAATTAACTGGTTACTATGCTATCAAACAGTATTTTATCGTATTAATAATTTCTAAACTATTTTATTTTTAATTGGTACACGCCTTTTTAGCCTATTGCGGTACATTCTATTGTGATATTGGGGTTTCAATATATATATATATATATATATAATTTCTCAAATCAACATTTTGCTTTTTTTTCATATATTTATTAGTACGAGTTGATCCTTTTGGCGTCGTTGACGTTCTGAGTCTCTCCCTCCCCTTCGTGTAGCTACTTTGTTGTGCCTCTACAAGATTCGAGCAGATAACAGCAAAAGTGGGGGAGAATTGGAGAAGGGGAAGGAGAACCAGCCTTAAAGGTAAGGAAAAATGTTCAGCGAACATGTTGCGATGTGCACTCTGACGTCGGCTCCAGAGGAGGTCGGGTGGCGGAAAAGTGGTAACGTGGACGACGTGAGACCTCGTAGGTTGCGGCAGTGTAGCCGCTTGAGCGGTTGAAAGCCATTTAGTTGTACTCTGTGGGACCCTCTACTACTCTAGGCAGATGATGACATTCTCTGCTTACACTATGAATAAACATAATTACGCAGGTTTTGGTCGTAGGCCTGCTATGTAGTGGATATGGCCTGGCATCCTATTTTTAGTCGAGCCCGGCGGCGTGGTGGCATGCGTCTGCGCCTCGCGACCGGAGGAGACACATGGGTGCGCGGGTTCGAACCCCACTGTTGCACATTTGTATTTATGGGGGTCCGTCTATGAAGCAATGCGCAAAGCAGTCCCATGGACTCTGAATCTTGGCTGAGAGTCAGTCCCGAAGGAATTATTACCCTATTTTTAAGCTCTGAATTTTGCGTCAAGGACTGTAAAAACTTATTGGCTCTGGGGTACAAACTAAAAGCTCTGGTGACTAAACCTGTCGTATGTGACGCTAACCGAGTTTGTAAGATGAAGTGCGAATGGCGATATAGCAGTGCTCAGCATGCTCCTGTATGTCTCGAACGCGTTCGATACTCTACGTAGGTCGTAGGTCTTTAATTAATCGTTTAGTCGTTTGGATGTAGACAGATGAACCGATAGGCCATTTGCATAGTTTCTCCAAACTAATAACCAAAGTAGAGGTCTTTTCGTATCGAAGTTTAGCAGAGCTTTTCTATCGACGCGCCTTAGAAACGTTTACGTTTGCAGATGACCCAAAGAAAGAAGGATATCGTAACATAAAACCGATCGTTTTAAGACAGCGCTTTAAGTTGCATATAAATGGCAATAAGTGCCTAGCTAGACGTCTCGCGCCGGCTGCTGTAACGCGTTACGGTATGCATGTTGCTTCGCGCAGAAACTGTTGAACCTCGAACGAACAATCAAAAAATAGACTCAACGCTTGCCCGATATAGGATCATATATATATATATATATATATATATATATATATATCCATTCACAGCGGCTCGTTTTTTTTTATCTAGATAGGCTGATACTGATGCTGGTAATTATAGGATGCGTATTTATCGCTAAAATACAGCAAGCATTACGTATCGATGCGATGACGCAAATTAGATCAAAAGCACTCTTTCATTCGTCGCAATTGTTACATGCATTTTATTTCTCATAGATCTTGCCAGATTCATAAACTGCTGTTATGTAGAGCACCCGATTTTTTCTTAACGTCTACAAGTCTATAGGTATTCTATCATGCAACGCTTAATTACGTGATTTTGTATGTGAACTTGGCCAAAGCTGGAACAGAATCTGCAACTAGAACTAGTACATAATTTAAGTTAGATGGTAGATGAAGGCGCTGGGGAAGTTAGATATTTAAAAACGTTCTACGTTTGAAGGTAGAGTAAAGTTCAGCAGCATGCCAATACAAGGCTCTTAGGAAGCTTCAAGTCGATTTAAAGTCGTTCTTTGAGTATCCTTCAAAAAAGTATACTCATCTACAAATTGATTCTCAGCAATAGCAACAAACTGGGGCAGTTGCATGCAAGAGTTTCACTACGAAGTTTGCACTTGAATCATTTACCATGTCGCCTGCGTTGAAACAGGCAAGGAATGCAAAGGTAATCAAACGTGCCGAGCCTACGAGTCCATTCGAATGTCGATCAAGTTATGCAAAATGTACGAAGAAATCATGGATACTAGAAGTCTTACTATGGTCTGCTATATATATATATATATATTGTTGCATTTCTATAGTGAGAGCCGTATCTGCCGCCGTTATTGAGCATATTTGTAGCGGCGGTAGCTTAGGCAGCTAATGCACCGTTCGAAAGGCGGCGTTGCCATGGCAACTATGGTTAGCAAAACTATCGCAGATTCGAGCCCCGGCCGTGCTGGTTGTATTTAATGGACGTGGTTGTCATTGCCCTGCTGCTACATACCTCTGCTGGAGAAAGCCTATATAAATCCAGTTCGAGAACGCGATGACTATAGATGCATTTAGACGACATCGTGCCACAGGCCCATTACGAGCGTCTAACATGAGGTTGTCAGAGCGTAAAAATAAAAAAAATATTCGAAACACATTTATATGCGCGTGCAACCAATGGCCGCGATACTCAACTTGAGCGGCAACCCAACGGACACTACTGAACGAGCTCAGTGGTACAAACATCACTATCGTCATCGCAGCAATGAAGCGTCAACGAGAGATGGTAGCTAACTAAGTAAGGCAAAGTATTCATGTCTTCTTCCCTTGGCGCAGAACATACGGTAATTCGGGGCAACAGCGACATAGACAATAGCTTACGGCGGACAAGATAGTCAACGTATATATATCCGGTTTTGTGCCATGCAACTAACGACGCACAACTAAAAATAGCTAATTGTATTGACTGACGTTCCTGTTTTTGATAGTCAAATTTGCTGCAGTTTGTTTTCAATATAATACATTATGTCTATGTTACACGCATCGCGATGGATTAGCTAAGCCAATATGTGTAGTGGGCGCGTATTATGGCTGTCACGTATCCGTTTCGATGAGGTCAGGCCGACACCACTTCAGAAGTGTGCCCCGAACGGAGGCAGCGTTTCCACGTTGTATATCAAGATCCAGACGTTGTTTGAAAAAGCGTCAATATTGTTAGATTGCACATTGCGTTGCATTATATGCTAGATAAAGATACAACCTCAATCAAGGCAACATAACGTAGTATACAAAAGTAGTCGTATAGTAACTAAATACAATCGTTTCTGATACGTTTCTTTATTTCGACTTCGACTGCTCAACGAATATTGCATGACTACCTGATGCATGCTTTCGTTCGCACCAGCTCCTAGCAGGGCTCTGCTTCGTCTCGCTTCGAGCCAGGTTAGCAGGTATTCCCGCTGTTGCTACTACTGCCCTCGATGAGGTCAAGCGCGCTCACCACGAGACGTCTTCCTTATCGCTCTGCCCCAAATCGACAATGCCGCTGGTCGATAGCAACTCTGGAGGAGACGGTAACTTCCGAACGGCTGCAATGCGAAAACGCAAACGATCTATCTGTCTCACTCGTCCGCCCCGACGCGCCAAAGGCGAGATGTGGGCGTCTTTAGAACAACCATCTGCTTCGACATATTGCCCCTCCTCGTCCTTTGCGTTCCACCGTGGCCTGAGTTTTGCCGCCCGCCGGCTTTTGGTTAGTTGAACAAGTACTTCAACGGAATAGGCTGACCTGCAGCGTGAGGACCATGGCGAACACACTGACACGCCCAACGGCTTGTACAGAAGCATAATTTGAGCAATAGCCTTTTGCTACTTCGCGCTTTCAATAATGATGCCAGACGAAAAACACAACTATAAAACTTAGTAAATTATCACAGTGTACTGCCTTGCATGATAGTGCCGTTGTTGACGCACGCTGACGCGTCTATCTTAACCACTCTTTGTTGTCAGACGTTTGGTCGGGTCATGGATTTTGGCGCGTCGTTTGGACAAGCGTATGTGCCTAAAGCAGCAATAGGGACATCATACTTGTCTAGATAATGGCACCCCCAGAGCATCCCAGACAAGTTCGACGAGGGAAGTTTCGGCCGGCCGGTAGCAATGTTGCTCTTGTTGCAAACGATGATCAATGACACTACTTTGATAAGATCGGTCGAATCGAAAAAGTTCGTGCCAATGACCAATTCGTGCCCTGTGTCAGAGGATTGCCCCGAACCTTCTCTGTCGCCGCTGCTATTGCCGGTACAGCAGGGAGCAATCCACATGTCGTGTATTTGCTTGATTCGTGTCATCATGTTAAAGAGATAGTTTTGCCCTCACTATCACGACTATTATCATCATCACCACTGGTAGCTTATCCGAGAGAGGGCCGCTTGCTCGGTCACGGGACTGAGCAGCCGCTAGCTCTGACTGCCTCTTATCTCAAACCTGGGGAAAGAAGCGAAGCCGCAGACACAGACCGGCGAGGGGTTCGGGGGTGGGGTCGCTCGAGGAGGGGAGTGTCGCCGCATTTATTAGGAGAGCCTGGCGACAATCCTTCATCACTTGCTCTTGAGCTGCTCTTCTGGTGCACATCGCTTACACTGTGTAGAGTCTTCAGCGTCACGTTGTGCTCTTACGAACATCAGCGGTACAGAAGATCACTCACGGAGTTTTAGAGGTTCCATAGGTGCGTGCACAAGCTCTATCGTGCTTCCAATATGTTCACGCAGGCTCCGAGCTCTTCTTCCAGTGTGGGCGAGCCCGTTCGCCGGGTGAATACCGTCAGGTTACGCCCGCTCTTCGATCTTTACGACGAACAGGTATGTTAAAAGCTCCGGACTCGAGTGGATAGTTAGAGACATACTGCAATTTGGCCGGTTCTGGACAGCCCTGAAACCAAACTTCAATCATAGGTACTTCGGTTAATGACAATTACGGTATACCGCGCACTCCATCGTCTCTCATTTTACATGGCCTTCATAACGACGTATTGGAATTCTAGCATGCTCTCGTGCAAAGTTGATAGTAGCAGACGCATAATAACTACATATATGATATGCTTGAAGATTTAAAACAGCAATGTCCACTCGCGAGGAAATTCAATGAGATTTCTGATAACTTTTATTCATGGAGATCATTTTAGAAAGCCCTTTTTAGCCACGTTTAGTCTGGTATGCTGAGTGCGTTTTTATTATTAGCTACTCATACACTCGAAGGATGTCTACTGTATGATGTTAGTTTTTGAGCTAGATATTGTGTTTGATGTGTGGGTCAAGCAGCACGACTAACGTAATCTTAATTTGTGTGCCTGTGTGTCATTGGCAATATTTGGGGACTGTGGTGGTTCATCAGCCAACTCGAAGAATGGACTACACGGAGTCTTTCCCTGCGATGAACACGGGCAATGAACAGGAGGAGGAAGACAGCAACTACAACAATCCTTTTATTGTGCGCGACGTGTACGTGAAAGAGTTCTTCGCAGGCGAAGAAATCACGTTTCTCTTTGGGTTTCCCACGTTTCCGGGATACAACAATAAGTGCGATTTTGTATCGGTTGTTCCGGTCGACAGTTTCGGGTGCCGTCAAGTTCACCCCGCGAAAATTGGCAGACAACTGTACCGTTCTGCAAAGACTGTTCCGAAGCCTCTATCCATTGGAAATACGTCGGTCATGAGACGCAGTTTGTGGAAACGCACAGACGAAGTACATGGCGACTGGGGCTTTAGCGCGTCATTTGAAGGTAAGGCACTTTTATCTACATGTACGCGGCAAGCGTCACAATTACTATCATAGGTAGTGCTTTTTAAAATTGCCACTCCTATTGTTTTCGTTGGTTGTGATCCGATTTCATGAGTTCTGAATAGTTCCTTTTTCACGCTGTAGTAATATCGGGATAATATCATCGTTATAAATATATTCATTTAAATCGTATACATACACACTTATAATTATATCGGCATGCGTGTTTGATGGTTGACTTGCAGTGGACTGGCTTGTAGCGCTACGCCCGAACATGCCAAAGGATGGTATGATGTTCAAAGCTCAATACGTGTCGGCCTCAAACGACTGGAATGTCATCATGGAAAGCGAGGTTTTCCTCGTTTATCCCGTTCAGCGCGCTGAAATGGGAACTAGCCTGTTTGGGGCGGTTGCCTACCCTCCTAAGTCCTGGGAGCGTGAAGACGACAGCATTGATGAAGTTGATGGTCTTCGCCCTGCAAGCTTAATAAACGATCAGGAAAGCTCGATAAACGATCAGGCGAGCTTGGCAGCTTACTTAAGAGGCCTAGAGACAGAAAACAGGGCGCTCCGAGAGGAAGTGGAGCAACTCAAGCGTCGATTGCGCATTGAGATGGCACAGTGTGACAATATCTTGGAGCAAAAGGACCAGAATATCCGCCTCCAAGAAAATTGAATGGCGCGTATTAATGAGCGCTACATGGAAGTCATGGAAGAGTGCAAACATTTGTTTGCTTGTGTTGAGAAATACGTCGGTGCAAAAGGCGTCCTAGTCCAGCAGATCGCCAACATAGGGAACGAACTGGAGCAGGTGGTCGCGCGGCTGCGCCAGTGCCACGACGCAAGTCCCGCAACGCACAAGGCCTCGGAAGCATCTTCTTCAGCATCGGCGGCCCTCCTGGAGTCGGGAGCCCATGAAGTGGTTAACAATAAAAAGCTTAACCAAAATAATGTATTGGTCTTTTTAGTTTCGACATACGCTTTATAGAATGTAGGAACACCAATGCCTTGTAGTGTGAACTGAGCAGCTGTATTGTTATCGTTTAGGGCAGGATTTTTCATTAAAAATCTGCGCCAGGTCAGACTAAAAAGGAGGATCTGAGAACATGATACTAGTTTATTGAATGCCGCATTTGTTATAGTCTTGCTTGCCAGCAGAAAAGGGTGGTACTTGGGAAGAGTCCCGTTACAGTGGCCAGACAGAGAAAGCAGGGTTTCTATAGGCGTCTTACCTTTCCTTCTAGTAACGCTGCTTAGAATTTCAACTGCCTAAAATTGCTGAGGTTCAACATAGTCAATATATATCAGTCAATGTAATACACACGTAAATGATTCACGTTATAGAAATTAACTAGTGCAGTCGCAGTTGACTACGGCAAGCAATATGTTTAACTATATCAATGCGTTGGCATCTGAGGATACGTCAGCCTGGTAATGACAGCAGACCTCTTAAGCATGCTATCAATGAAACGCAGTAGGTAAGGCTCATATGGCGAACATAACAGAGAAATGCGTATTTTTAATCAGTACTTCTAATTTGATTCTGACAAGTATATGCCCGTATTTGTGGCAAAGTAGTTTACTCCTGAATTATTTCAAACAATCATTTATTACTCAAGTCGAGTGTATTTTAAATATTAATCTGTCGGAGTGCTGGTGGGTTCCGGCACTGCAATAGATAATAGGTTGAACAAGTTGTTCCACAGTGCACTTCTCGTCCGCCTCGTGGAAGCCAACTTTTGTGTACACTGCATGATGGAAGCCGTGCATTTCATGACGCATAATAAGGTAGCAATTTTTGTATTGGGCATATCATACTTGCGTCCGATAGAACTTCATGTCCACTTGACACATCTTAGCTTCCCTTGTTTAATAAATGTTCTTGATACTCGCGGGTTAACCGCAGGTGTAAGCGGCGCTGGAGGTCTTCCGCGAATGGGGGTACTCGCAACCAGATGCACCAATCGGTTGCGGCTGCTTCGCTGAACGCCCATAACCCGTTTAATATACGTTGCCTTCAGGCGGTCGAGTTCGTTAAAGCTCGAGGCTCTGAGATGTTCCCCGATAAGTTCGATCACATAGTTTGCTGTAGGGGCAACTTTCAGGTCAAATCATTTAAAAGCCGTTTACAGTAAGAGGAGTTGCGGATTCTCAATTCAGTAGGTGGCAATCAGCGCCTTACGGACCTTTGTCTCTATATATCTGGAGAACGAGGTACCGCTTAACGTAAGTTGTAAGCTTGAATATGAAAACAATTGTTGACAAATTCAAATAGGCTGGCCGGGGAGCTTTATGGTATCAGCTGTTGCAAGCGTCCTCTACGACGGAACTTCTTTGCTTTTGCCTTTGAAATATTTATCTTCAGTGAAGTATCTGTCGTAAATTTTGCAAGAGTGACCAACGCTGACTGAATATAGAAGCGACCTCCAGAGTAGATAGCAGAATCATAAGCGTAATGAATAAGTTGCACTGATGGAGGCCTCTTCTTCACGACCGCCGACAGCTCACTGACAATTTCAGAAAACAGAATTGGATTAAGGTGACGGGCGGCGAACTCCTCCTTTTTTGACTCAATGAGCAGTTCTAAAAAGGCCTTGGCGTTCAAAGTAGATATAGATAAAATCAATTCTTGAAGTGTAGTGATTGAGCCTAAGAATGCGGTCTGTGCCAGATCGGTTGCACGTCGGATTCCTAGACCTCCGGCTGATGTGGGAAAGGTAGCCTGGTTTCGACTTGCCCCGTCCAAATTAAAATGTAACACCCACTTCATGCACTGCCTCAGCTTCTCGTCAAATTGTTGTAGAATGCCCCTATTGTTGTAGAATGAACGAAATTAGGCATGCAACTCTTTCCTGTGTCTGGCGAATCCATAAGTCTGGCATTATGTTGCATGGACCAGCTTCTGGGCCTTAGTTGGGGTATTATAGTACCGCTTGCGGACCCTATTGTAGAAATCGGTCATCTCAGGACGGTAACGGGCAAGAAGGAATAATTGCTTCGCTTACTTTTGAGCTTCGTAGCACTGTCTGTTGAACCACAGTTTTGAGCGCCGAGTGGTGGATGGAGCTACGTAACTCTGGATTATTGTAGTCGGTGTTTCGCAAAGACTCTACATGCCGAGGTCACCCGACTCGAAGTTCAGTGTCCTAGTCAAACGGTTAATGCGATCTGGATCTAGCAATTTTCCGACGTATTTCATTTTTGTCGTAGAGCCGTTTGTGCGGAACTTGAATAGCAAAGTTATCGGGAAGTGCGGCCTTCTGCCAGAACCTGTAATATTGCTTGCATATCCACAATGTTGTCGCCAAAAATATCGGTTGTTGATGATCCTTGGTGTCCTTTAAAGGTATGCTGTGCTGGGTCTGTGATCACCCACATACTAAATTGGTCTTCGTGCGCCCGGGTGGTCGAGACGACATTTTACGTCGCCTGCCAAGACTGTTGGCTTATTTAAATCCATTGCAGATAGGACTTGCACCATACGATCGACAAACCGGTATAAATCTCCTTGTGGACTAGAATATACGGTAAATATGTTGATTTCATCTGCCCTAAGAACCACAGTGTTGTCTTCACTTAACTTAGTCAAAACGGCTACCAAAGGTTGATTAATAGTGGTTTCGGTTTCGATTTGAGCGGTCGTACGCAAGCGGAGCTCATGAGAAAAACGAAAAAACGCAAATTTTGGTTTGGAAAATCTCGTCGACCCGCGGTGCAACGGTCGCGACCTAATCCTCAGAGCACAAATACAAGTAGTTCAACAAGTTTTTAAAATGTAAACCAAGAATTTTCCAAATCTTGTTTTTAATTGTTTGTTATTCGATATACTCCCCGAGAAGCTCAATACACTTTTTCCACCGAGATTTCAGAGCATGTATACCTCTTGAGTAGAAGTCCGCGTCTTTAGACTGATAATAGGCATTGACAGCAGCCTTAACCTATTTATTGCTGGAAAAACGCTTTCCACCAAGACTATTCTTCAAATGTCCGATAATCAGAGGGGGTCAGGTCTGGAGAATAGGAAGGTTGTTCAATAAGTTCGAACCTTAGTTGGGCCAGTTTTGCCGATGCTTGCCGCGACTTGTGTGCAGGAGGATTGTCCTGGTGGACAACCTTCTTCTGCAAAGCGGGCCGTTTCACGATGAGTTCTTGCTTCAGGCAGTCCAACAATCTTGCATAATATTCTCTCGTGATCGTTTCACCGCTCTCAAGGTAGTCGATCAGAATTATTCCACGTTGGACCCAAAAACCGTAGCCATCATCTTTTCGGCCGATGCTGTTGTTCGCACCCTCTTCGGAGGTTCTTTACCAGGTGCACACTATTGGCGAGATTCTTCTTGGGTCTCGGAAGTGTAGTGATGGACCCAGCTTTCATCGACGGTCACGAATCTGCGCCAAAAATCCGACGGATTCTTTGACATCTTGGCCAAATTGTGCTGTGAAGCGGAAATACGCGCGTCTTTTTGGCTTTGGTTGAGCAAATGCGTCACCCATTTTGCTCTGAGCTTTTTCATCTTTAAGTTCTTGCGCAGGATGAAATACACACTACCCATCCTGATACTCAAGGCCTCCGCTATCTCCCTAATGTTCACTCGCTTATCTGCGGCAAAGATTTTCCGCACTTTTTCCACGTTTTCCTCATCAGTTGCCGTTTTTGGGCGTCTTGAACGTTCATCTTCGGTGTTCCTGCGACCTAAGTTTAATTCATTAATTCAGTTGGAAGCAGTGGCAAAACATGGCGCAGAGTCACCGTACACCTCGTCTAACTCAGTTTTCACTTGGGTCGCATTCCAACCTTTGAAATAAAAATGCTTGATAACCACTCGAAACTCTTTTTCCTCCATTTTTCAAAATCACGCCGATACGTTGCACGGGAAAAGCGATCAAACGAAATCGCAACGGCCAATCACCATAATATTTTGACTGCTAGCAGTCGAAAAGTTGCCGTTTCCAATAGCGGAGAAAGCGCGCGCCATTCGAATTCTGAAAAGCTCATTTTACCCTTTAGAACCTGTTGAACTACCTGTATTAGTGTGCAAGTATTTTATTTTAAGTTTCTGTGGAAAAAGGACCACTTGCGAGTACAGTGAGGTGCGTTCGGCTATAACGATCGATTCAAACGGGGTCATACACCGCCAGGTAGACAAAGAAAAAGAGGATTATTTGCAAGGCGTATGGTCGTACAAGTAATACGTAAAGCAACGAAGTAGCAAAACGCTCTAGGGCAATAGATATCCGATACCCACCCCCACCGAGGGTATCATTTCCTCCACCACCAAGACACCCAAAGCTACCCCTATAATTTTCAACAGTTGTGCTTCTGCCTACCACGGCCACTGTGCGAAAGTCAGTGCGATCCTAATACTGCCGGTATTAGGAAAGCAAAGCTCGACCACGCGTCATTTTTGGCACTGTAACTCCTGTAATTAAAAGACCAATTTAACACTAACGACGCCACCAGGAGTCCCAAAAAACACGAACATCTCAGAATAAAAGACTACTTCAGACAGGGGGCACGACTATCTCACTGCGCATCGATACTGAGTGTGTCGAAACATCAGGGCAGAGGCGCCATCAACCGCCATCGAGCGTACAACTGGCACAAAGGACCGTTGCCGTTGTTCCTATGGCACCGACTAAGGCGAGTTCGACATCAGCTGCTGTTCTATAAACTGCGCCAAATCAAACGACAGAAAATGATTGCCGATGTAAGATCTATAAAGCAAATCGCCCTGGCGGGCGGTGACGCTGGAGACGGAGCTGAAGACACTAGCTGAACCGGCCGAACCACAAATAACGACATATAAATAAGACTATAGATATAACTTCTTTTGCATGTGACACTTTATTATTTCTGGCAATACACTGTAATGTGAACGGCCTTAAGTCACATTGGCATGACCTTGAAACGTTCTTCGCGAGCCTGCCTTGCGAACCCTCTGGGATAGTGTAGGATATGAACTATATACTACGATGTAGATATTACAGATAGCCATATCAAAAACGAGGCTTCAGGAAGCCGAAACTTGTTCACTTAAATTGTGCAATTATAACGGTTATTACAGCTGTAGGTCAGGCTCTCGCGACGGTGGAGTAGCTTTATATATACGATGTAACTATGACGTTAAAGTGTGAAAGGAGCTGACTTTTGCGACTTTTTTCTGCGAGAGTTTAGTGGCGGAGGTGAGTGGTGTGGTAGAGGGAAAATCTCTTTTGATTTGCGCATTCTATCGCCAGCCGTCTGGAAAAATCTCCGATTTCATAAATGGATTAGAAAATATAATTTTAAAGATTAACAGCCAAAATATGCTCCTCCTTGGAGATGCTAATATCGATACTCTTTGCAATGACCAAAGCTCTCATGATCTCCAAGAAATACTGTGCTCATTTAACGTTAACTAGTTCATCGGTGTGCCGACGCGAGTTGTCGTAGTGGTGAGGAGGGGAGAGCGCTCCACCTACAGCGCCAATTGTATCCCGAAGTTGTCACTCAAAGTGGCTCAATCACGACAACATTCTCCGACCACCAGGCCACTACCGACCACTTGATCGGTCATCAACATCACACGTAAATCGTGTGTGTTGGTAAGCTATAATTATAATTAATATAATGTCTATCTAATCTATGACCAGATAGTGCTAGAGCACAATAAGACTGATTGATCCGACGTGTACGCAGTAGATGACATCAAGTCTCGTGCTGATCGTTGCCGCGAACGGACGTCCGCTCCGCGACACTTTTGGTCTACTAGACTTTGCTGTTATCGTGACATCCGTGCTAGGTGATGTGATCTGTGCGTTTTGACACTCGTGATGTGATTTGTGCGCTTTGACACACGTGATGTGAACTGTGCGCTTTGACACCCGTGGCGTGATCTGTGCGCTCTGACACTCGTAATCTGTGCGATTTGACACCCGCGTCTCGTGCGCAGAGCCCGCGGAGCGACGCGGATGCGTGTCCGCATCTCGTAACCGCTGTGAGCTAAGTGTCGACCTGTAGTTCCATTTGTGGCCACCAGGGCGGCGCCACTGCCGGCCTTGTCCGCCTACCCGGCGAGACGCAGGCCAGACAGACGCGGCAACGCTGCTACTGTTTCTTTCTCAAGAACTCTGAGAGCGAACGGCTATAGATATCGCCTTGCCGTTTCGCCACCGTAAGAGACTTGCTCAAACGTAGCATAATCTAAGGCGCTTGCAACAATACCTGCTACATTTCCCGAGATATCTGGGGGAACAAGAGGTACAATGCCCGTACGGCCGTCGTCGAGCCACGCGAGGCCGCCCCTGATCCTGCGGTGCCTACCAGCGAGGACATAGGGGGCGACCTCAACGCTCCCGTAGCGGAGCTAAACCGTCCCGCCATAGACGTCGACGATGTAGAATCTTCGATGGAGATGGATAACTCGTGCGTCGAGTCTCTCGGCATTCGAAAACGTCCATCGGATACCACGATGGGAATTCATTCTGACAAGAAACGCGTTTCTGACGTCGTCGAACAACACACCGTGACACCCAAGACGACCTTCGCAACAGGGATGACGGATTGCGCAGAGGCTAATCTCAAACAAGGCTTTGACGCGGAGGCAGCATACGGCTGGGCGTTAACGGTCCTCAAAGGACATGTCAGGACAGTGGTAGAGTCCTGCAAGTTAAGAAACACCAGAATTGAGCTAAAAGAGATATCAGAGAAGCTGGACCTGGATCTCCACAGGGTCGAAACGGCAGTGGATTCCTTCAAGGTTTCTCTGCGGACCTCGCTAAAGGACGCGGAGGAGAGGGTCGGGAGCCTCCGGAGCTCATTGGAGGCGGTGCAGAGGGAACGAGATGAGTTGCTGGCGCGGCCTTCTCAATCCTCGGACCCTTCAGCAATCTGCCTGCGATGTGCTCCGGCGGACCCTGAGGCTGCCCGAGTGTATTTAGAGTCGCGTATCTCGGCAGCGACGACGGCTGAAGACTTTGCCAAACTAACGGGCCTGTTCTGGCCCCCGGGCTCCCTTCGGCAGGTTCCCTCATCTTCGGAGGGAATTACTTCTCTCAGGGAGGTGAGGGGCGTGCTGGTCGTGCCGGGAGCAAAGGCTGACTCAGAGGTACTTGCCGGCCTCGCCGGTCAATTCCCCTCTTTACCACGGCTGCTTACACAGCCCCCAGGTACGGCGGCAGTGTTGCATACCACAGATACCTGGGAGTCACTCGCTGGGACCCCAGGCAACGGTGGCGAGAATCGTCACCTTGTCGTAGGCATTCTACATCCCAACAAACCCTGCGATGAGGCTGCGATTACACTGTTTCGCGCTGTTATCGAGCGCATGACCCAGCTCTCAGTCTCAGCGACCACGAAACCCCCTCTTTTATACGTTGCCCATGAGTGGCGATCAGGACCAATGCAGCGGATTCTGGCGGCCCTTGTGTCCAAGTCGTCACGGGACGGCCTTATAGAGCTTTGCCGGGCAGACACGCAACAAAGGGGTCGGCTGCCAGCAAATGCGAGTAGGTCCCCTCCACCGGCCTCGGCCCTGGCGGGACAAATGTCTGTCAGGGTCAGGGTCGGAGAAGGCCGGACCTGGGCCGACACAGTAAAGAGCCTCCGAGCTCACCTGGCGGACAATGCACAGGTGGAGTCGGCCGTGAGCGGCCTCGTTAGGAACGGTGACGGTGACGTCATTATCCGATTACGGGGCATCACCCATGAACTTGGGGCTCAGTTGGCCGATAGCATCAGCAAAGCAACCGGCCACCAGGCTGACAGCCGAATGAGTGCCGGCATGAGAGAAGTGGCCTTATGGGGCATTAATCCTCTGGTCAGCGCTAAAAGGATAGAGGCAGATATCCGTCAGCTACTAGGAGCCACCGAGGCAGTTCCCATAGTGGCGAGTGACCCACGCCAGGGCCGCACCTCGACCCGCTGGTACACGCTGCTTAAGGTGACGGCCCCTACAGCCAGGTGGCTTCAAGCTCAACAATCTATCCTGATTGCGGGCAGTAGGTGCAGGCCCGAGGTCTGGGAGAGATTACCCACATGCTTCAACTGCCAGAGACCCGGCCACAAGGCGGCAACCTGCGAGGCACCCAAGTCGGCCGCCCGCCTCTGTCGCCGATGCGGATCGCCAGATCATGCGGCGGCTGCGTGTAAGGCCGAGACGACACACTGTATCGTGTGCGATGTCTCGGGTCACAGAGCCGACAGTATGGCCTGCCCGTCATACCGCACACAGCTGCAAGAGTCGCGTAAGCGGAAGGAGCCTATTCCATCTGGAGAGTCGAAAACAGGGGCTACGGCTCAGCCCAGGCCTGACGCTTTACCAGGAGCGTCTAGTCGCGCTGAACCGCCATCGAATCGGGGCCGGCAACAATTTTGCCGTAGGACCCTCGCGCCGACGGAAGACTGGCAAAAGGTGGGCAATGCCCCCCAGGTCGAAATCCCCCAGGCAGAGTAATGATTAAGTTTCTCCAGGTAAATCTCAATCGGTGCCGGGCGGCCCACGACATGCTGGACGCATACACCACAGAGCACCAGGTGGGGCTCTGTCTCATAACAGAACCAAATGTGCACATCTCCCGTTCTACCCTACGGGCATCTACCGCGCAGGCGATCGTCACACACATGGTCGATTCGACGACTAACTGGGGTGCTGGCCTAAAGTACCTCGATGGGCTCATGCGCGAAAAGATCCGGCTAGAGAATATTCGTCGGGCGCGATTCGTCGCCCGGAACCTCCAAGATTTAACCCAGCAGGTCCTACCTGCTCGGGTCGCACCCACAGACTATGGAGAGGGTTGAAGCGTGAGACTCCCCTCTCCTGGTCTCGAAGTAATGGTTCACAATTCCGAACCAGGAGGGGGTTCTCGGGGGTGGTTTTTAGTGGGTAGTGCGCTGGAATTAGATTGAGTCACGTACTCTCTCTCCTGCGTTTAGTCTCACACTACCCGCCAAAACATTGGCGAGTGTGCGTAAATGCATTTTCCACCCTCCTCAAAAAAAAAAAAGTAGATGACATCAATCAAGCCCTTGAGTGCTCCAATGCACGAGTATTAACGTCCGTTAATAGCAATAAGGAGGAACTAAGAATTAAAAGTAATCTTGGAATACACAGAAAGCTCGGGTCACCCAGGAAATGCTGGCATTGATAATTAAAAAAATCGGCATTTAAAGAGTTTAAAGCTAATCCAGATGATGCTGTGAAGCGAGTTGTATTCAGGAAACTAAGGAACAAAGTAACCGTTGCTAGAAAGTGTAGGCTTGATTTCAATGGAAACTGGTACACAAGAACATTCAGGATAGGAGAAATCCCTGGACTGCCATTAGACCTGTTCTAAATGGCATACCGGAAAAAGTGTGTGAAGTAGGATATACTGTGGTGTACGATCAGACCACAGTGGCAAACATGTTTAATCAATATTACTCGACCTGTGTGACTGTCGACACGGAATGCTTTTATAGGTATGTACTACCTGAGAATTTTCCTCGTGGAGAAACAGATATCTCATTTCAACCGGTTCATATTCTAAGGATTACACATCTTTTACGCAAACCAAAGATATGCTCAGTTGCACCTGAGCAAACTCCATCCCAGGCATTGCGAAGAGCAGCCTATGTTCTTGCTGACCCCGTATCATATCAGATCATTTTATCAATTGCGGCCGGTAAATACCCCAGAGCGCTTATATTGCGTCATCCCGCTTCTTAAATGTGGTGACAGACTCGCAAAAAAACTACCGTCCAGTCAGCATTCCGGCCCCAATCTTTAAGGTATTTGAAAAACGCGCATTCGAAGCACTCAGAGACCATCTTAAACAGCACAATTTACTCAATCGCCGACAGTTTGGAATCCGCCCTAAAATGTCCACCATCGTCCCTGTTATGAGCTTTGTAGATCACGTCCGTCAAAGTCTTGAGAAGGAGAAAACGGTTGCTGCTTTTTTTGTTGATTTAAGAAAAGCGTTTGATACTGTCGACATCAATATTCTGATTACCAAACTACGAGTCTATGGAGCTGACGAATGTGTTCAATCGTGGGTACGTTCTTTTATGTCAGAGAAACAACAAATGGTACAGATTGAACTGAAGTTTTAAAATGTTGAGAACATATCAGTTGGAGTGGCTCAAGGGAGTATCGGCGGCCCACTGCTGTTCAATATATTTATCAACGATATATTTAAAGTACCAAAACACGGCCGACTGACCCTATTTATTTTTTGTCGGCGATTCTCCATAAGAGGTAGAGCAGATGATTAAATATGACCTTAAGCAACTCTCATATTGATTTAGAGCCAATGGCTTGTCCGTGAATTGGTCAAAGACCGGTATCATCCAGTTCTTATTGCCTAGATGTGTCCTAAGTATGAACCATGAGACATTCAAATGCGGAAACCACACTCTTAGCGTAATCAACGAGACAAAATTTTCAGGCGTTGTCTTGGATTCTAGGTTATCATTTGAAGCTCATACAGACCATATTCGTAAAAAAAGTTGTAGGGAGCATCGCTGCCCTGTTCAAGAGTCGTAATAGTCTGCCCCGTGACTGTCTGCTCGCCGTGCATTACGACTACGTCCATAATTGTCTGACCTACGCAGTTGAAATTTAGAATGACTTATATGCGTTTTTTATGTCCGTTACATCGCCTGCAAAAAAGAGTTCTCGCGCAATATTGGGATATCTACCATGGGTGTCCATGCGTTATAAATACGTAAATATGTCGATTTTGCCGTACCCTCTGCAAATAGATATGTTTTTTTTTTCTGGGAGGTTTTGGGAAATGCATGATGCACATGCGCCACTAGCAGCCTGCGTGACTAGTGTGAGACTCGCAAACCCACTAAACCCGGATTCCTCCCCACCCCCCAGGCTCGGTATTACTTTGGCATTACATCGAAACCGTGGGAGAGGCGTCTCTGCCGTTCTCCTTCAATCAGCTCTATCCCTGCCTGGCCGTTTCCTTGGCTGTCTTGAGTGTCAAAACGGCGTCGAACAAGTTCGTCGCCTCCCTCCATGCCTCCGCCGAAGTGATCATATGAGCGACCACCTCCTTGATGGGTCGGCCTCTCACAGCGGTTGGTGCTGCGTCCCGTGCTTCCCTGAGAGCATCACACCGCAGAACAGTATGCTCTACGTTGTCCGTTTCTCCAGAGTCGCACAGTACGCAAATATCGCTGATGGCCTTCTTGATCCTTGACAGGTAGCTCTGGAACTGGCCGTGTCCGGACAGAACCTGAGTCGTCCAGTAGGAAAGCTCCCCGTGTCGGCGGTCATACCATACCCTGAGGTCCGGTATCAGACTCTTGGTCCAGCTCCCTGTGGTCACACCGGGTCTTACCTGCGCCCATTCCTCATGCCAGGCCGATATGGTGGCACTCCTGGCCCTGGTGAGATCCAGACCTTCGTCTAGATACATTTTACTTCGTTCAGCCACTAGGAGGTCCCATGGCAGCATCAGAAAAGCTTCGGTCGAGACTGTTCGATGCGGCCGGCTTACCCTGATTGCCAGCGTTCGTTGGGTCGACCTTAGTGCCCCCTATTTTTCGCCGTCCGCATTGCCATGTTCCCCCAGACTGTGGCTGCGTATAGCGCCGTTGATTCGGCCACCGAGGCCAGGAGCCTTCTTTTCACCTCAGCCACCCCACCGACGCTAAGCATGATCCGCGCCAGGTTCAGGGAGACCCTTTGGGCCTTTTCGGCCACGTACTTAACGTGTGCCGATCCGGTCAGACCAGTGTCTAGCATGACCCCAAGGTATTTTACCTTCTTTCTAATTTGTATCGGGTGGCCCGCCATCACGAGGTTAATGCCGGTCGTCCTCTTTCTGCCTGTTAGGTACATCGCCTCCGTCTTGTCGGGCGCCAGTTTCAAGTGATGGGATTCCATCCACTCGGACACTTTTGACAAGGCCCCATTGGCGGCGCTCTCCAGGGCTCCTTCGGTCCTGGCCGTTATCATGAGTGCAAGGTCATCGGCGTACGCCAACGTCTCCACCCCATACGGAAGACCTCGGATCTCGAGCACCCCGTCGTAAGCTATGTTCCAGAGCACGGGTCCTAGAATCGAGCCTTGTGGGACTCCAGCAGTAACCTCGAACTCCTGCCCCCCTGCAACCAAGCCTCTGTCATCCAGGTAGGATAAAATCATTCGACGGAGGTAGAGGGAAAAGCTATTCCTCTTCATCGCCTCCACAATTACTTTCCAATTCATTGTGTTGAAGGCATTTTTGACATCCAGGAGGATCAGGAGCACGAATCCCCTTGTTTTAGGGGTCTTCATAGTCTCCTCACCCGCCCGTTTTAGAACCTTCTTTAGAGCCCCTAATGCGGATCTGCCTTTCCGGAAACCGTACTGGGCAACTGATAGGGAGTTCTTTTCTTAAATATCGTCGTTTAGTCTCTTGACTATAACGTTCTCCAGGATTTTATCCATGGCGTCAATGAGGCATATGGGCCGGTAAGCCAAAAACCCCGTCTTCCTCCCGGGTTTGGGGATCAGAACCAGGCTTGCCCTTTTTCGCAGCCTCGGGAATCTCCTCTCTCTCAGAAGGTTGTTGGCAAGGTCTTGAAAGACCTTAGGCCACCTTTTGACCAGTAGCCTCGCTACCTCTGGGGGAATTCCGTCTAGGCTGGGCGCTTTACCGGTTGCCAACCGATTCCGGGCTTGTTCGACCTCTTCCAGCGTCACCTCCGGAATGTCTTCCGGGGTGACCGAGAACTTCTCGTTTTCTCTCCGCGGACTGTGCCGGAAAAAAGACCGGTTACAGTCTTCCGCAGCACATCCGGGGGCAGTTTCGGGGAGGTCTCCGGAGTTTGGCCATAACTACTCGGTACGGCAGGCCCCATACGTCGCTCTCCACCACCGCGTCTATCAGCTCTTTCTTCGCTCGGGCTTTACTTTTGGCGATGAGTCCTCGGAGTCTCAATCGAGCAGCCTTGTACTCCGTCAATTGGGATTCAGCTCTTGCGGTCTCTCGCTCCCCGTAAAATTCCACCCGTCGGAATCTTTGCGTTAACTAGCTGCGTGTTCTCGTGAAAACCCTATTTAGCTTAATGCAAGTCCTGCGGGCAGCTGCGATCCCTTTGTTCCACCAGTAGTTGGGAGGGTGGCGGCTCCCGTGGTATTGTGAGGGAGCAGCTTTCTCGCATGATGTAGAGAATATGTTAATTATTTGATATTCATCCCCCACCGTGTCACCCAGTCGTTTGCAACCCTCGTCTATTTCAGCCACTAGAATCTTGGCGTCGAGTTTCTGCATCTGCCATCTCTTACTAGGGGGCGGGGCGAGGGCCACCTCGGGGGTACTGATGGTGAGACAGATGTATCTGTGGTCACTCATGGTCTCCTCCGTCTCCCTCACTCTCCATTCTACCACCAGTGGAAAGGCCGCCTTATTGCCCATTATTAGGTCAATGAAGGCCGTCTGGCTCCCTCTGGAAAAGGTGGGGACCCTTTTGTCATTAAGAACCATTAGACTCTTTTCAGCCATCCACTCCTGTAGAGTTTGAGCCCGTCTAGTTGTGGTTCGGCTACCCCATGCTATGCTGGCTGCGTTAAAATCTCCGGTGATCACTACCCTCTTACCTGCATGTGCCCCCGCGCTTTGGGAAAGTTCCTCGAGAAATTCCTCGAATTCCTCCTCCTCTCTGTTGGGAGAGAAGTACCAGCTATAGAAGATCCCTACCCGGTCAATCTCCAGCCAGGAGAACCCCCTCCCCAACCCCCGCCCCGATTCGCGAGGTTTCTCTCGGAACCCGTCTACCAGATTGCGGTATCCGCCTCTGCGTCAGATACCCAGTCTGCCTTTCGCTTGGTGATCGCTACGTTTGGCTCGAAGAGCAGGCAGAGGCCTATGGACTCTCTGCGTACTATCTCATCGAGCATGTCATGCGCCGCCCTGCAGCGGTTAAGGTTTACCTGAAGTATCTTTAACATTGGTCGGATGAAGGGCCCCTACCTACTAAGTTCCAATCACCCTTTCCGTCCCCTGCTGGGATAACGGTTGTCTTCTTATTCTTTGCCCCCTTGTCTTTATTCCCCTTTTTATTGCTCTTCTTGGTTATTTAGGCTTCTACTTGGGTCTCCTTGGCATCTACCTGTCCTTTGGCGACGCCCCTTCGGGCCTCCCGCCGCTGCTCGACTTGCTCCCTATAGGCCGGACAAGACATCCTATCCGCTCGGTGCCCCTCTATTCCGCAGACCAGACACTTTGGTGTCGTTGCTTTTCAATTGGCTACCAGGTGGTCAGGTTCACCACATTTGTGGCATACCCGAGGCACCTGGCTCTCTGCTTTGCAGTCTTGGGCTTTATGGCCCGGCCTATGACACTTGTAGCAGTTGGGGAGCCTAATCCACTCCTCAGGTCTGGACCACCTCGAGCCCAGCTTAAGGGTCTTGCGGGAGCATATGGCTCTTGCCGCCGCCGGGGACGCCGTAACCAGTGCGTGCCAAACTTCAGCTCTTCCGAGCCTTGGCTTGGTAGCTGTGATCTTGGCGCCGGCCGAAAGCTGCAAGGCCTTTTGCAGTTCCCTTTCGACCTGCTCCCCGTCCAAGAGTGGGTCAGTCCCCCACAGGGCGATGGTCTGCCCCTGCTTAAGCTCTCGGCAGTCGGCCTGCATCTTTGCAGATTCCCGAATGGCCGCCGCCATTTTTTCTCCTGCGCCCTTTTCACTCTCCTCTATTCTAATTATAAGGTCACCCTTCTTATATTTAACTACCCCCCTAACCGTTATCCCGGCGCCCTCCTGCTGCCTGACTTGTTCTCTAACACACCGGAAAGTGTCGGCGAAGGTTTTTCCCTCTTCGACCTTAACCCTGAGGGTGCTCCTTGCTCCGTGCTCCGCCCGGGTGGTAGCCTCCGGTTTGGCTCCGGTCTTCCTTGTTTGTCTCGAGCAAACCTCTAGAAGGCCACTGCCGTCGCCGGCCTTACGGCAGCAGATTTACAGAGCCTGTAGAAGCGTCTGTGTGCGGCGCTGCCTTGTGACATGCATCAGCGGGGGCTTCTCCCTGCCAGCCAGCCCCAGCGCTTTTCCCACGACAGCTTAGAACACCCCCAGGGTCGTCGTAGCTTAACGTGACAGCGTGCGCATAGGAGTTCGAGGTCTTTTACCCGCTCGCTTATCTCCTTTCGCTGGATGTCTTTCCTATTCTCCTGTACCCCGTCCTCTCTTAGACCCTCGAGCTCTTCCCTCAGTCTGCACTCGTTTGTTCGTAGAGTTTCGACTTCCTCTCTAAGCTGCCCTATCTCTTCCTCATCAGCTGACCTAACTTCTCGGTAGGCCTTCCCTCTGTCGTCCAGGACCTTTTCTAGACGTTCCAGGGTCCTAGGGAGCTATTGAGACAGCTCCTTAAGCTCGATCCTCGTGTTACTGACCTTACACAGATTAAGCGTTTGCCCAATATGTTGCCGCATCACTCTTGGAGCTGCTTTTCTCTCACAGCCTCCCCGTCCCTGGCACACTTGGCGGCTTCTCCCCTTTGGAGAGATGGCAGCATACGGACCAGTACCGCCGCCGCAATTCATGCCGGTGGCCAAGCCGCCAGCAGCGGCGATAGAAGACTGGTAGGAGGCGTCCGCCTCGAGCGCAACATGGCGGAGGCAAGGCAGCAAAGAGCGAGACGTCGCGGTGGCGGCGATAAGTCGGCGCCGACAGCCGGCCAAATTCGATCGCGGCAATAGGAAGCCCTGCACGGCTTGTGGTAGCGACACGCACCTGGCCGGGTACCACCTGTGCCCGGCCAGGAAAGCAACCTGCTTTAAGTGTCACCGAACGGGCCATTTCGAGAGGGCGTGTGGAGCGACGGTGCAAGGCAAGCGAGTGGTGCGGTTGGTGGAGGACGAAGGAGCGTGGCCGGAGAAGGCGCAGACGAGTAGGCCAAATAAAATTACACAAATCTATACCCTGTGTGTTAGCTCGGAAATTAGGATAAATGCACGAGTAGATAAGCAGATAGTAAAATTTTAGTGGATACGGGGAGTGCAGTGACAATAGTAAATTGGAAAGATGTGAGTGGAATATTAAGTGGAAAAAACGAGAGGATTGAAGGAAACAGGAGTGGTACTTAAGGCATATAGTGGAGAAGTGATTGATGTATTAGGGGTAGTGGGATGTACAATTGAGCTAGGAAAGAAATCTGTGGTGATGGAGGTATTTGTAGTAAAGTGGGGGAAATCAGTATTAGGACGTGATGCATTAGCAAAGCTGGAAGTGTGTGTGGATTGTCAGGGGCAGAAGTGTGCGGTGGATGGAAGAGTGGTAGCGTCAGTGGACAAACTGGGGACAGTGGAGGAGTATAGAAAGTTATTTTCAGGTCAGCTAGAATTAGTGAGGGGGTATAGACATCGTGTGAAAGTGAACAGAAATTAAGGCGACTGCCGTTAGCAACAGTGGATACAGTGAAGAAAGAAATTGATCGACAAGTGGAATTGGGGGTAATTGAGCCGATAGAGGCGTCGGAGTGGATATCAGCTATGGTGGTAGTGGCAAAGAAAGGTGGTGGGGTGAGAGTGTGTGTGGATTTACGACAAGTGAATGAGGCTATAATCCCTCAGGTGTTTCCGTTACCACACTTAGAGGATTTATGAGCAGAATTGAAGAGAGCAAAGTGGTTTTCTAAGTTGGATACAATGTCGGCATATCACCAGGTAGAGCTAGCGGAGGAATCAAGAGATCTGACAGCATTCATTACACCGTGGGGATTATTCCGCTACAGACGGGTGTGCTTCGGACTGGCATCAGCATCAGCCGCATTTCAGAAAATGATGAAGGACATGTTGGAGGGATTGGAAGGTGTATTGGTGTACTTAGATGACATTCTAATTTACGGAGAATCTAGAGAACAACATGATAGTAGACTTAAGGAAGTGTTGCGCAGGATAGCAGAGTCGGGGATGACATTAAATTCAAAGTGTGTAATTGGAGTGGATAAAGTGGATTTCGTGGGGTTCAGTATAAGTAGGAATGGAGTTACACCGTGTATGGATAATATTAAGGCAATCAGTGAACTGGCGGAACCAAATAATGCAGCACAGGTGAGATCAGTATTGGAGGCAGCAAGTTTTATATGAGATGCGTTCCACGATTTTCCGAGATGACGGAGCCATTAAGGCGATTGTTAAAAAAAGAATCGAAATTTACGTGGGGACAGGAACAGCGAGAGACTTTTGAAGAGATGAAGCAAAGTATTGTACAAGCTAAGCCGTTAGCAATATTTAACACGGAGTACGACGTTATCGTGGAAACGGACGCGAGCAATATTGGTTTGGGGGGAGTGTTGTTGCAGAGGGGCCCAGAAGGTGAAAGACCGGTAGCGTACGCGTCTTGTACATTAACGGACACGCAGCAAAAGTATTCAACAGGGGAGAAAGAAGCGCTGGCGTGCCTTTTTGTGATAGAGCGGTGGCATGTATATTTATTTGGACGACGATTTCGACTCCGTACTGATCACTCAGCATTAGTTACGTTGTTAGGAGCAAAAGGAACGGGGAGAGCACCAATGCGAATAGGTCGCTGGGTGGAGCGATTGAGGGGATATAATTTTTCAATAGAATACCGCGCGGGAGCATCTAACCACATCCCGTATATGTTGTCACGATTACCAAATACTGATAAAATTGAAGTGAATAATGCAACAGAAATAGTAATATCGTATCTGACACAAGAAGTAAAACCACTGAACTGGGAAAAAATTGCACGATTGTCTAGAATAGATTCCGAGCTAACACAGGTACGGGGGTGGATGCGGCACAGGAAACCCTTGCCAAAAGATAGAGTGTGGGCCTCCGTAATACATGAATTGTCAGAAGTGCAAGGAGTAATGGTGCGTGGAGCCAGGATTGTGTTACCCTTGGCGTGCAGGTTACAGGCGTTCAAGTTGGCACACGACGATGCGCACCAAGGAATCGTCCGAACGAAGCAGCGACTACGGGAGCGATTTTGGTGGCCCGAAATGGATAAATTCGTGGAAGAAGCTATCCGAAACTGTGAACTGTGTGCTCGACACGACAAAACAGCACGCCCCCGTGACCGCTCCGATTCGAACGACCCCGTGGCCGAAGCAACCGTGGACAAGGTTAGCGCTAGACATCCGTGGATCTGACATATCAGTGGGAGCCCAGCAGCGGTTCGCAATAGTGGTAATTGACTACTATTCGAAATGGGCGGAGGTGGAGCTCGTCCAAGAGGCAACCACAGAAAAGATAGTGGATTAATATCGGATAATGGCTCGCAAATGACTAGCACAGCGTTCGCCGAGTTCATGGAGAAATTTGGCGTGGCCCATCGATTGACCCCTGTGTACCATGCGGCGGCAAATGGCCTGGTGGAGAGGTTCAACAGAACTCTGGGGGGATTCTTCGAAACTGCCAAACAGCTGGGGGGAGACTTCAAGAAACGTATAAAAGAAATGGTGGGAGCATATAACGCCACTCCTCATGCAACCACGGGAGTCTCACCGGCCACGTTACTTCATGGTCGGTCGATGCGAACTCGACTAAGTGTGAAAACCCCGCTGGAACCCATGCGAACTGATGCATCAAGTCGTGAACACACCGAGAGGCAACAGCAAGCACAAAAGGAGTACGCCGATCGACGTAGAGCGGCTACAGATCAAGTGCTGAGTCCAAGACAATGGGTGCGCATAAGACGGCCAATCGTAAGGAAGGGAGAGAAGAAGTACAGCCAGCCGATCCAGGTAAAGGAACGAAGGGGAGCTGATACATACGTGTTGGCCGATGATAGAGTATGGCACCGGAACAGAATAGCGCTCGCCAAGCAACCGATTAAAGTAGCACCACAACAGCAACAAGAGGGGCCACTGATTGGCAGAGGGGCCGGACCGACGGTTCCGGTCAGGGGGGAAGAAGAATCGGAGGAAGAGTCATCATCAGATCAAGCGGAATCGGGGGAGCAATCGTCGGAACAGTCAGAACCGGAAGAATACATCTCGGCGGAAGAGAGTGACAACGAGCAACCTGAGTTTAGGCGGTCAAAAAGAACAAGAGCAGCACCAAAATGTTTAGATGATTATGTAAGACAAACATAGGTAGTAAGTAACTAAAAAAAAAAAAAATGAAGGGAGGGAGAGTGTAGTGTATGAGATGGATTGATGATTGTGATGATCTATGATGATCTAGATAGAGGGAAGCGCACCGCCCGGGGTAGGGGAATGCTTGCCACCAGGGGGCGCTAACAATGTCTATAAATTGGGATGAAATAAACTAAAAAGCTTTTTTGGCGTCCACGCTGGTTGAGCCGGTAACTCGAACGGTGAGTGTCCTTATTCTTCCACTACGTAGACACTACAGTGACTTAGTTAAGACCTTGCAAAACGAATGAGGCACTTAAGAGCCCTCTGCACCACGGCAACACATCGGTATAAGCCTTGCAGCAGGCCGGGAGGCGAATGGGACCTAGCCCGCCGTTCTCCCGATCTTGATCCGCCAACTTTGGGGCGCGCCCCTTCCAAACAGCGACGCCAAGAAGGCTATTTCGTGTTGTGGCGTACACTGTTGACTACTCTCGCTCGTTTGAGTTCTAGCCCTTGCGCTGTATCCACTTGCTTGTGGGATTCTTTGGAGCCGTTCAAGAGCCCGTATTCACCGACCAGGTTATTCTGGTTATATGCGCAACGCGGCTGACACCTCGGTAAAAATGTTGTTTATAAGCAATATCTGTGCTCAATTTGGCCGGCTACCTGCCGGCGCACATGCTTGAATTGACGAAAGACACAAGCTTTTTTGAACTGCTCTATCATATAAGTATAATTTCTAGCGAATCGGCTAGAATTTTTAGAAAATTAAGTGCACAGACCATCGTGCCAGCAAGGTGTCGACCCAGTGCAACTCCATCAGCACACCGCTGCCATCAATTCGTCGAAATTTATTAGCCAGGCGACTTTTATGTATGCTGGCCAGGCGAGTTTGATGAATTGATGAACCACCAGGCGAGTTTGATGAACGACCAGGCGATTCAAGCTCCATAAGCGACCAGGCGAGCTTGTTAAACGACCAGGAGAGCTCAATAAACGACCAGGCGAACTCGATAAATGGCCAGTGCAATGAAGAGCAGCACGAGCTTGCGAATGAAAGGCTAGATGAAATGGAGGAGCCAGAAGCAGTTATGTTCACCAAACGCGAAATCGGTACATATCTTCCTGACTTTTCCGAGCCTCCGATGGCGTCGGCCGGCGTAAACTTACTCGACGTCGAGCAGGGCGTGCATATGCGCCAGAAAAGTTGGCGAATCTCATCAGCGAGTGCGAGCTAGAAATCGTTGCTTCGAGGCAGGACATTGAAACAGTATCCCTATCAGGCACTAGCGTAGCAGGTTACTTAAGAAGCATACAGACAGAGAACAGGGCGCTCCGAGAGGAAGTGGAGCAACTCAAGCGTCGATTGCGCATTGAGATGGCACAACATGATCATATCTTGGAGCAAAAGGACCAGAAGATCCGCCTCCAAGAAAATCGAATGGCGCGTATTAATGAGCGCTACATGGAAGTCATGGAAGAGTGCAATTTTTTTTTTGCTTGTGCTGAGAAATACGTCGGTGCGAAAGGCGTCCTAGTCGAGCAGATCGCCAACATAGGGAATGAACTGGAGCAGGTAGTCGCGCGGCTGCGCCAGTGCCACGACGCAAGTCCCGCAACGCACAAGGCCTCGGAAGCATCTACTTCAGCATCGGCGGCCCTCCTGGAGACGGGAGCCCATGAAACCACCGAGGCGTCTCAATGGGTGACGGCGACACATGAGAGCCACGAGGCGGCCATGTTAGTACGTTCTGCAGTAACGATGAACGTCAACTGCCTTCGAGACCGTCTGCGCGAGATTAAGACTGCCGCACACGATATTACGACAAAGATGTTTCAATTTCAAGTTTCCAATGCCACGCTTCGTGCGCAGAGCGAACACAAAGTGAATTTTCTCAAACTGATCGTGGAAGCCGCTGAACAAGCCATGGATTCTGATGACTCGGATTCCTACGTCACGTCAAATAGTAGCCATTGAGGCGCAAGTCCGACCGAAGGACCAAACCTCTAACGACTTTGACGTTATTGTTTTTATGCAGGGTGCACATAAGGTGTTCAGTCCAGGCCTGCACATAAGGTGCATATGAGTTAAAACCTGCACATTTAGCGACTCACGTCGCCATCACGATTTTGCTCCGCCATGGAGTTCCGAAATGCCGCTGACAGTTCTGCCGAAATCATGTTCGATACGTTAGAGCTTATGTTATATGCCTCTCTATACGTTGATGACTGCGTAGTCGCACCACAGACAAAGTATTCGTCATTTTTGTTTTTCCGTTTATCCAATGAAGGTCTAAGAGATGCTAGTTACCACGAGTGACTTAGTTAAGACCTTGCGAAACGAATGAAGCATTGGCAACGCAATAACATTTCCGTGCTTAACAAGTTGATGACCTTTGATTGAAAGTAATAGTGACGTGGAGAGACTATCTCTCTCGCACTTAAAAGCCCACTGCACCACGGCAGCACATCGGTATAAGCCTTGTAGCAGGCCGGGAGGCGAATGGGACCTAGCGCGCCGTTCTCCCGATCTTGATCCGCCAACTTTGAAGCGCGCCCCTTCCAAACAGCGACGCCAAGAAGGCTATTTCGTGTTGTGGCCGACACTGTTGGCTACTCTCGCTCGTTGAGTTCTAGCTCTTGCGCTGTATCCACTCGCTTGCGGGATTCTTTGGAGCCGTTCAAGAGCCCGTATTCACCCACCAGGTTGTTCTGGTTATATGCGCAACGCGGCTGACACCTCAGTAAAAATGTTGTTTATAAGCAATATCTGTGCTCAATTTGGCCTGCTACCTGCCGGCGCACATGCTTGAATTGACGAAAGACACAAGCTCTCTGCACTGCTCTATCATATTAGTATAATTTCTAGCGAGTCGGCTAGAATTTTTAGAAAATTAAGTGCACAGACCATCGTGCCTGCAAGGTGTCAACCCAGTGCAACTCCATCAGCACACCGCTGCCATCAAATCGTCGAAAATTTCGCGTTTTGTGGAACCGTGCATTGGCCACAGTGTGTCAACATCGGCGGCATACCGGCCATTAGGTCGGATACTGCCGAGGTGAAAACCCAGCGTTTTACGTGTTGTGCAGTGTTGTGTGTGTGTGCAGTTAGTGCCCGGTGTATCAGTGTATCATCAGATAGGCAGATCCGGCGATTTTGGTCACCACCAAACACCAAAAATTGCCCCGTTTCTGTCTATGGTGATTGCCAATGTATATGTATGTATCCCTAGGGGTACATATATAGCATTGTAGTCGCCGCCGCTACCGCGGCCATCTTGGGAAGCCGGCCATCTTGGTCGCCACGCGGCCACGTGGCAGTGAGCGGCACCAGAGAGGAAGAGTGTTGTGGGAGAAGTTGACGTGCATTCGCACATCGACAACGTGCAGGCGCCCGCCCGGACCAACGTACGGGTGACGCCTGCCCCACATGCAGGTACGAAATAACGTACAGGGCACGTAGGCTGACTTCGCGTTCGCTAGCGCGTGCACATATGAGCCGGTCAACGCGCACGGAGTAGTGACATACATGTATGCCTCTCTATACGTTGATGACTGCGTAGTCGCACCACAGAGAAAATATTCGTCATTTTTGTTTTTCCGTTTATCCAATGAAGGTCTAAGAGATGCTAGTTATCACGAGTGACTTAGTTAAGACCTTGCAAAACGAATGAAGCATTGGCAACGCAATAACATTTCCGTGCTTAACAAGTTGATGACATTTGATTGAAAGAAATAGTGCCGTGGAGAGACTATCTCTCTCGCACTTAAGAGCCCTCTGCACCACGGCAACACATCGGTATAAGCCTTGCAGCAGGCCGGGAAGCGAATGGGACCTAGCCCGCCGTTCTCCCGATCTTGATCCGCCAACTTTGGGGCGCGCCTCTTCCAAACAGCGACGCCAAGAAGGCTATTTCGTGTTGTGGCCGACACTGTTGACTACTCTCGCTCGTTGAGTTCTAGCCCTTGCGCTGTATCCACTCGCTTGCGGGATTCTTTGGAGACCGTATTCACCCACCAGGTTATTCTGGTTGTATGCGCAACGCAGCTGACACCTCGGTAAAAATGTTGTTTATAAGCAATATCTGTGCTCAATTTGGCCGGCTAGCTGCCGGCGCACATGCTTGAATTGAGGAAAGACCCAAGCTTTTTTGCACTGCTCTATCATATAAGTATAATTTCTAGCGAGTCGGCTAGAATTTTTAGAAAATTAAGTGCACAGACCATCGTGCCAGCAAGGTGTCGACCCAGTGCAACTCCATCAGCACACCGCTGCCATCAATTCGTCGAAATTTATTAGCCAGGCGACTTTTATGTATGCTGGCCATTCGAGTTTGATGAACAACCAGGCGAGTTTGATAAATTGATGAACCACCAGGCGAGTTTGATGAACGACCAGGCGAGCTTGATAAACGACCAGGCAAGCTTGATAAACGACCAGGCGAGCTTGATGAACGACCAGGCGAGCTTGATGAACGACCAGGCGAGCTTGATGAACGACCAGAAGAGCTTGGTTGGTGACCAGGCGAGCTTGGTTGGTGACCACGCGAGCTCGATGAACGACCAGGCGAGCTTGGTTGGTGACCAGACGAGCTCAATGAATGACCAGGCGAGCTTGGCTGATGACCAGGCAAGCTTGGGGGGTGACGACGCGAGCTTGGTGGGTGATGACGCGAGCTTGGTGGGTGATGACGCGAGCTTGGTGGGTGATGACGCGAGCTTGCTTGGTGACGACGCGAGCTCAATAAACGATAAGGAGAGCTCGATCAACGACCAGGCGAGCTTGGTGGGTGATGACGCAAGCTTGCTTGGTGACGACGCGAGCTCATCAAACGATAAGGAGAGCTCGACCAACGACCAGGCGAGGTTGGTGGGTGATGACGCAAGCTTGCTTGGTGACGACGCGAGCTCATTAAACGATAAGGAGAGCTCGACCAACGACCAGGCGAGGTTGGTGGGTGATGACGCAAGCTTGCTTGGTGACGACGCGAGCTCATTAAACGATAAGGAGAGCTCGACCAACGACCAGGCGAGGTTGGTGGGTGATGACGCAAGCTTGCTTGGTGACGACGCGAGCTCAATAAACGATAAGGAGAGCTCGACCAACGACCAGGCGAGGTTGGTGGGTGATGACGCAAGCTTGCTTGGTGACGACGCGAGCTCAATAAACGATAAGGAGAGCTCGATCAACGATCAAGGAACCGATTACACCGGCGTGTTCGGAGGAAAATTATTTTGTTCGGCGGCGTGTTCGGAGGAGAACACTTCACTAGCTTGCGTAGCAAAAAGCGAATACTCAGATTAAGGAAAGTCATTAAAAGTCGATATTTTACGTTAACTCTTTTCATGAAAAATCGTAAACATTTTCCATTGCGACCAAAAATGTACGTCTAAAAGACTACTTCCACGCAATAGCAAATTTAATGGCCATCATTTTCGTACCAAGGTGATGGTGCTGCGTTACGTAATTGTTAAGTCACTAAGCGTTTTCGACAGTCATAGTTATTATGTTTTACGTGCAAGTTTTCACGTTCAGAACCGTAAAAATTTGCCAAGACGTTTCCGCCCCCTCCTTCCACTAGGAAAAGTTATTCTCTTGCTGAGTTCTACCAAACCTCAAAATATGTACCTAACTTTCTCATACGCCCTATGCAAATATGCATGCCTTCGCTTTCGAAAAAGCTTAGTGACTTGACAACTACGTAACGGAGCATCATCACTTTGGTACGAAAGTGGTGGGCATTAAATTTGCCATTGCGTGAGAGTGGTCTTTTGGACCACTCTCACGCAATGGCAAAAAAAACTCTTTTCTTGCCGAGTTCTAACAAACCTCGAAATAAGTACATAACAAGATGAATGACCGTGTATATATATATATCTGACACCTTTGCCTTAAACGTTTCGGCGTAATATCCTTCCAATTTGCATAAATGTCTTGAGGCGATGGATTCATGCATCGAAGCACGCCTCCATACTTGGCTCAAGCTCTACCTCGATGGTTTCGAGTATCGCGCCACGTGATTCGAAACGTCTTCGCCTCAATTTTTTGAGCTCCAGATGCGACAGTAGAAGCAGTGGTGTATTCAGCTCTGCGGTCTGGCGAAGTGTCGTGATAAAGGAACAATCGTTTAAGAAACAGCTGACGCCTTGTTTTGTGGGTAAAGGCGCTCCAGCGCTCGACCACTGCGAGCTCCGGGACTTTATTAGAGGGTCATAAATATATACTCAATTTGCATACTGCGACGAGTCTTGAAAACAACGAAAACAGGCTCTCGTCAAATATATGAGAAATTCTCGAAAGGCCCGCACGATGTTTTCGTCGGGTGACACATAACGAGGTACCCGTAGAGCAGAATATTTTTAGTCTGAGTATCGTGCATTATCCTTTATGAGGACTCGTGATCTAAGCCCAGGGTCTTTTTTAGCGATAGATATGCTATGTTAGAGTCTTCGTCAATCACTACCCTCACACGAGCCGCATCTTTATCGTTCGTTGCAGTTCTTGAGCGTTCTTAACGGGGTTTATCGTACAGATTGAAACGTCAACTTCGAAGTTCTATACACTCTTCAGGTATGGGACTATATTCGCAATGATTAAGCGAGGATCGTCAACGAGGATCGAAATCCACAAGTTTCAACGCTTTTGCACGCACGCTTCTTCTTGTAGCCAAAGAGTAAGCTGCCTATTGGGTCGAAGAGTTTTGGCGTAAATATGTGCCATGGTGCTGCTTGTCCATAAACCTAAATATATGATGAAGTATAGACTCAAATTTGATCCATGTTTAAAGATATCGTTATACCGAAAAACTTTTATTGAATGTTGTACTGCCCACTTTGTTCAACGACCTTAGCCCATTGTTCGGGCAAGCTCATAATTCCATCCCTCCAGAAGGTTGTATACTGGCTCTCCAAGAAATAGTCTAAATACGTTTTAACACTTTCCAAAGAATCGAATTATTTGCCATTAAAGGCATTTTTTACAATTATGTTTATTTCACTCAAATTGAGTATAATATACTTTTTAAAAATGTTTCCTCATGAAGCTCTATCTTCTTCACGCTTCCGACGAGAGAAGTAGTGCAGCGATTTTTGGTCCAGCGCTGTGCATTCCACTGCATGGTACTTGGCACACCTCTGCAGGCAGAACCGGCAGGTGCACAACTCGTACTCCTCGTGAAAGGTTGCGTTTGAACATACCAGGTAGTGATAACCATGCACTATGTACCTGGTGTATACGTGGCGATTGTCACATGCAGGACCAGACCAAAGGTGCAAGGCATTGAAAACGTCCAAAACACCGACCTCCCGTCTGGCCTGTTCGACTTTAGCTTCCCACTCCGAAATAAAACATTCGTAAGGTACTGTACGCGGCATCTTCAGCCTTAGTCGGATTGTTTCAGCAGCCGAGATGAGATACACAAAGCGGCTCCTCGCTCGGATAGGCAAGCAGAGCACTCGCTTCATATATAATGAAAAACACCTTTCAAGCTGATTAAAATTCGCCAGCGTGAGGTGGTTCCACACCCTGTCAAGACCGTACATCAGCCCCGGAACAATCTTAAGCATGAAGAGCCTCACTGCTGAGAGAACGGACAGTCTTCGGACATTGCCTACTTCCCTACCTATTAAAGGCATTTTGGAGGGACTAAAACAGATGCTAATTCGATAGAATAGGATCTGGACTGTACGCAGGATGTGGCAAATTATCCCGTCTAAACTCCATGAACTTTTTTGTCGTGAGCAAATTTAAGTGAGGTATTGCGTTGTCCTGGTGGAAAGTCACTCCTCGTGTGATCGCTAAGTCCGACCGCTTCTGATCAACTGCCTTCATCAATTGTCCAGCTCTTGACAGTATTTTATCGTATTAATCATTTCATTTAGTTGTAACAGCTCATAAAAGATCACCCCCTTTGCATCCCACCAAACACTTAACATCACTTTCCCTGAAAGGATCCGGGCTTGGCAGTTGCTTGGGGCTCACACCCTTTCAAGACCACGTCCTGCCGTGGACGAGTTCGTATAGGGCCACCGTCACCGTGGTGCGGAGAAAGGGGCGATCTTCGTTCTGTTTTAGGAGCTGATCGTACAGTAAGTAGCACACGCTTTTCCTGTTGGCGATTGCTGAGCGCGTGCGGCACCCATACATCCAACTTGCTGACGACTCCTTCGGCATGGAGATGCGTTTGAACGGATGTCTGTAAACATACCACTTTTGAACTGTCCTGTGTGATTGTGCGCGCTGCACTGCGCAGACTCGGGGGGAAGACGAAACCTGTTGGGAGAGGGTTGTGGTATCGTAAACTCGGCGTATGTATATCAGCATAATAACCATTTAAGTTGAAGCAACCAAAGTTTAACTTAAGTGGTTACTATGCTATCGTAAACTATTTTATTTTTTAATTGGTGCACGCCTTTTTAGCCTATTGCGGTGCATTCTATTGTGATATTGGGGTTTCAATATATATATATATATATATATATATATATATAATTTCTCAAATCAACATCTTGCTTTTTTTCATATATTTATTAGTACGAGTTGATCATTTTGGCGTCGTTGACGTTCTGATTCTCCCTTTCCCCTTCGTGTAGCTACTTTGTTGTGCCTCTACAAGATTCGAGCAGATAACAGCAAAAGTGGGGAAGGAGAACCAGCCTTAGAGGTAGAGAAAGATGTTCAGCGAACATGTTGCGATGTGCACTCTGACGTCGGCTCCAGAGGAGGTCGGGTGGCGGAAAAGTGGTAACGTGGACGACGTGAGACGTCGTAGGTTGCGGCAGTGTAGCCGCTTGAGCGGTGGTTGGCCGGTGTTGAAGTTTGTTTATTTTTTAATAAAGCTTACTCTGTTGGAAGTCATTTAGTTGTACTCTGTGGGACCCTCTACTATTCTAGGCAGAAGATGACATTCTCTGCTTACACTATGAATAAACATAATTACGCAGGTTTTGGTCTTAGGCCTGCTATGTAGTGGATAAGGCCTGGCACCCTATTTTTAGTCGAGCCCGGCGGCGTGGTGGCATGCGTCTGCGCCTCGCGGCCGGAGGAGACACCTGGGTGCGCGGGTTCGAACCCCACTGTTGCACATTTGTATTTATGGGGGTCCGTCTATGAAGCAATGCGCAAAGCAGTCCCATGGACTTTAAATCTTGGCTGAGAGTCAGTCCCGAAAGGATTGTTACCCTATTTTTAAGCTCTGAAATTTGCGTCAAGGCCTGTAAAAACTTATTGGCTCTGGGGTACAAACTAAAAGCTCTGGTCACTAAGCCTGTCGTATGTGACGCTAACCGAGTTTGTAAGATGAAGTGCGAATGGCGATATAGCAGTGCTCAGCATGCTCCTGTATGTCTCGAACGCGTTCGATACTCTACGTAGGTCGTAGGTCTTTAATTAATCGTTTAGTCGTTTGGATGTAGACAGATGAACCGATAGGCCATTTGCATAGTTTCTCCAAACTAATAACCAAAGTAGAGGTCTTTTCGTCTCGAAGTTTAGCAGAGCTTCTCTATCGACGCGCCTTAGAAACGTTTACGTTTGCAGATGACCCAAAGAAGGAAGGATATCGTAACATAAAACCGATCGTTTTAAGACAGCGCTTTAAGTTGCATATAAATGGCAATAAGTGCCTAGCTAGACGTCTCGCGCCGGCTGCTGTTACGCGTTGCGGTATGCATGTTGCTTCACGCAGAAACTGTTGAACCTCGAACGAACAATCAAAAAATAGACTCAACGCTCGCCCGACATAGGATCATATATATATATATATCCATTCACAGCGGCTCGTTTTTTTATCTAGTTAGGCTGATACTGATGCTGGTAATTATAGGATGCGTATTTATCGCTAAAATACAGCAAGCATTACGTATCGATGCGATGACGCAAATTAGATCAAAAGCACTCTTTCATTCGTCGCAATTGTTACATGCATTTTATTTCTCATAGGATCTTGCCAGATTCCTAAACTGCTGTTATGTAGAGCAGCCCGATTTTTTCTTAACGTCTACAAGTCTATAAGTATTCTATCATGCAACGCTTAATTACGTGATTTTGTATGTGAACTTGGCCAAAGCTGGAACAGAATCTGCAACTAGAACTAGTACATAATTTAAGTTAGATGGTAGATGAAGGCGCTGGGGAAGTTAGATATTTAAAAACGTTCTACGTTTGAAGGTAGAGTAAAGTTCAGCAGCATGCCAATACAAGGCTCTTAGGAAGCTTCAAGTCGATTTAAAGTCGTTCTTTGAGTATCCTTCAAAAAAGTATACTCATCTACAAATTGATTCTCAGCAATAGCAACAAACTGGGGCAGTTGCATGCAAGAGTTTCACTACGAAGTTTGCACTTGAATCATTTACCATGTCACCTGCGTTGAAACAGGCAAGGAATGCAAAGGTAAGTCAAACGTGCCGAACCTACGAGTCCATTCGAATGTCGATCAAGTTATGCAAAATGTACGAAGAAATCATGGATACTAGAAGTCTTATTATGGTCTGCTATATATATATATATATATATATATATATATATATATATATATATTGTTGCATTTCTATAGTGAGAGCCGTATCTGCCGCCGTAGTTGAGCATATTTGTAGCGGCGGTAGCTTAGGCAGCTAATGCACCGTTCGAAAGGCGGCGTTGCCATGGCAACTATGGTTAGCAAAACTATCGCAGATTCGAGCCCCGGCCGTGCTGGTTGTATTTAATGGACGTGGTTGTCATTGCCCTGCTGCTACATACCTCTGCTGGGGAAAGCCTATATAAATCCAGTTCGAGAACGCGATGACTATAGATGCATTTAGACGACATCGTGCCACAGGCCCATTACGAGCGTCTAACATGTGGTTGTCAGAGCGTTAAAATAAAAAATATTCGAATCACATTTATTTGCGCGTGCAACCAATGGCCGCGACACTCAACTTGAGCGGCAACCCAACGGTCACCACTGAACGAGCTCAGTGGTACAAACATCACTATCGTCATCGCAGCAATGAAGCGTCAACGAGATGGATAGCTAACTAGTAAGGCAAAGTATTCATGTCTTCTTCCCTTGGCGCAGAAAATACGGTAATTCGGGGCAACAGCGACATAGACAATAGCTTACGGCGGACAAGATAGTCAACGTATATATCTCCGGTTTTGTGCCATACAATTAACGACGCACAAATAAAATAGCTAATTGTATTGACTGACGTTCCTGTAAGCGTCAATATTTTTTTTTGATAGTCAAATTTGCTGCAGTTTCTTTTCAATATAATACATTATGTCTATGTTACACGCATCGCGATGGATTAGCTAAGCCAATATGGGTACTGGGCGCGTATTGTGGCTGTCACGTATCCGTTTCGATGAGGTCAGGCCGACACCACTTCAGAAGTGTGCCCCGAACGGAGGCAGCGTTTCCACGTTGTATATCAAGATCCAGACGTTGTTTGAAAAAGCGTCAATATTGTTAGATTGCACATTGCGTTGCATTATATGCTAGATAAGATACAACCTCAATCAAGGCAACATAACGTAGTATACAAAAGTAGTCGTATAGTAACTAAATACAATCGTTTCTGATACGTTTCTTTATTTCGACTTCGACTGCTCAACGAATATTGCATGACTACCTGATGCATGCTTTCGTTCGCACCAGCTTCCTAGCAGGGCTCTGCTTCGTCTCGCTTCGAGCCAGGTTAGCAGGTGTTCCCGCTGTTGCTACTACTGCCCTCGATGAGGTCAAGCGCGCTCACCACGAGACGTCTTTCTTATCGCCCTGCCCCAAATCGACAATGCCGCTGGTCGATAGCAACTCTGGAGGAGGCGGTAACTTCCGAACGGCTGCAATGCGAAAACGCAAACGATCTCTCTGTCTCACTCGTCCGCCCCGACGCGCCAAAGGCGAGATGTGGGCGTCTTTAGAACAACCATCCGCTTCGACATATTGCCCCTCCTCGTCCTTTGCGTTCCACCGTGGCCTGAGTTTTGCCGCCCGCCGGCTTTTGGTTAACTGAACAAGTACTTCAACGGAATAGGCTGACCTGCAGCGTGACGATCATGGCGAACACACTGACACGCCCAACGGCTTGTACAGAAGCATAATTTGAGCAATAGCCTTTTGCTACTTCGCGCTTTCAATAATGATGCCAGACGAAAAACACAACTATCAAACTTAGTAAATTATCACAGTGGACTGCCTTGCATGATAGTGCCGTTGTTGACGCACGCTGACGCGTCTATCTTAACCGACTCTTTGTTGTCAGACGTTTGGTCGGGTCATGGATTTTGGCGCGTCGTTTGGACAAGCGTATGTGCCTAAAGCAGCAATAGAGACATCATACTTGTCTTGATAATGGCACCGCCAGAGCATCCCAGACAAGTTCGACGAGGGAAGTTTCGGCCGGCCGGTAGCAATGTTGCTCTTGTTGCAAACGATGATCAATGACACTACTTTGATAAGATCGGTCGAATAGAAAGAGTTCGTGCCAATGACCAATTCGTGCCCTGTGTCAGAGGATTGGCCCTGAACCTTCTCTGTCGCCGCTGCTACTGCCGGTACAGCAGGGAGCAATCCACATGTCGTGTATTTGCTTGATTCGTGTCATCATGTTAAAGAGATAGTTTTGCCCTCACTATCACCGACTATTATCATCATCACCACTGGTAGCTTATTCGAGAGAAGGACCGCTTGCTCGGTCACGGGACTGAGCAGCCGCTAGCTCTGACTGCCTCTTATCTCAAACCTGGGCAAAGAAGCGAAGCCGCAGACACAGACCGGCGAGGGGTTCGGGGGTGGGGTCGCTCGGGGAGGGGAGTGTCGCCGCATTTATTAGGAGAGCCTGGCGACAATCCTTCATCACTTGCTCTTGAGCTGCTCTTCTGGTGCACATCGCTTACACTGTGTAGAGTCTTCAGCGAAAATCAGCGGTACAGAAGATCACTCACGGAGTTTTAGAGGTTCCATAGGTGCGTGCACAAGCTCTATCGTGCTTCCAATATGTTCACGCAGGCTCCGAGCTCTTCTTCCAGTGTGGGCGAGCCCGTCCGCCGGGTGAATACCGTCAGGTTACGCCCGCTCTTCGATCTTTACGACGAACAGGTATGTTAAAAGCTCCAGGACTCGAGTGGATAGTTAGCAGACATACTGCAATTTGGCCGGTTCTGGACAGCCCTGAAACCAAACTGTCATCATAGGTACTTCGGTTAATGACAATTACGGTATACCGCGCACTCCATCGTCTCTCATTTTACATGGCCTTCATAACGACGTATTGGAATTCTAGCATGCTCTCGTGCAAAGTTGATAGTAGCAGACGTATAATAACTACATATATGATATGCTTGAAGATTTAAAACAGCAATGTCCACTCGCGAGGAAATTCAATGAGATTTCTGATAACTTTTATTCATGGAGATCATTTTAGAAAGCCCTTTTTAGCCACGTTTAGTCTGGTATGCTGAGTGCGTTTTTATTATTAGCTACTCATACACTCGAAGGATGTCTACTGTATGATGTTAGTTTTTGAGCTAGATATTGTGTTTGATGTGTGGGTCAAGCAGCACGACTAACGTAATCTTAATTTGTGTGCCTGTGTGTCATTGGCAATATTTGGGGACTGTGGTGGTTCATCAGCCAACTCGAAGAATGGACTACACGGAGTCTTTCCCTGCGATGAACACGGGCAATGAACAGGAGGAGGAAGACAGCAATTACAACAATCCTTTTATTGTGCGCGACGTGTACGTGAAAGAGTTCTTCGCAGGCGAAGAAATCACGTTTCTCTTTGGGTTTCCCACGTTTCCGGGATACAACAATAAGTGCGATTTTGTATCAGGTTGTTCCGGTCGACAGTTTCGGGTGCCGTCAAGTTCACCCCGCGAAAATTGGCAGACAACTGTACCGTTCTGCAAAGACTGTTCCGAAGCCTCTATCCATTGGAAATACGTCGGTCATGAGACGCAGTTTGTGGAAACGCACAGACGAAGTACATGGCGACTGGGGCTTTAGCGCGTCATTTGAAGGTAAGGCACTTTTATCTACATGTACGCGGCAAGCGTCACAATTACTATCATAGGTAGTGCTTTTTGAAATTGCCACTCCTATTGTTTTCGTTGGTTGTGATCCGATTTCATGAGTTCTGAATAGATTCCTTTTCACGCTGTAGTAATATCGGGATAATATCATCGTTATAAATATATTCATTTAAATCGTATACATACACACTCATAATTATATTGGCATGCGTGTTTGATGGCTGACTTGCAGTGGACTGGCTTGTAGCGCTACGCCCGAACATGCCAAAGGATGGTATGATGTTCAAAGCTCAATACGTGTCGGCCTCAAACGACTGGAATGTCATCATGGAAAGCGAGGTTTTCCTCGTTTATCCCGTTCAGCGCGCTGAAATGGGAACTAGCCTGTTTGGGGCGGTTGCCTACCCTCCTAAGTCCTGGGACCGTGAAGACGACAGCATTGATGAAGTTGATGGTCTTCGCCCTGCAAGCTTAATAAACGATCAGGAAAGCTCGATAAACGATCAGGCGAGCTTGGCAGCTTACTTAAGAGGCCTAGAGACAGAAAACAGGGCGCTCCGAGAGGAAGTGGAGCAACTCAAGCGTCGATTGCGCATTGAGATGGCACAGTGTGACAATATCTTGGAGCAAAAGGACCAGAAGATCCGCCTCCAAGAAAATTGAATGGCGCGTATTAATGAGCGCTACATGGAAGTCATGGAAGAGTGCAAACATTTGTTTGCTTGTGTTGAGAAATACGTCGGTGCAAAAGGCGTCCTAGTCCAGCAGATCGCCAACATAGGGAACGAACTGGAGCAGGTGGTCGCGCGGCTGCGCCAGTGCCACGACGCAAGTCCCGCAACGCACAATGGCCTCGGAAGCATCTTCTTCAGCATCGGCGGCCCTCCTGGAGTCGGGAGCCCATGAAGTGGTTAACAATAAAAAGCTTAACCTAAAATAATTTATTGGTCTTTTTAGTTTCGGCATACGCTTTATAGAATGTAGGAACACCAATGCCTTGTAGTGTGAACTGAGCAGCTGTATTGTTATCGTTTAGGGCAGGATTTTTCATTAAAAATCTGCGCCATGTCAGACTAAAAAGGAGGATCTGAGAACATGATACTAGTTTATTGAATGCCGCATTTGTTATAGTCTTGCTTGCCAGCAGAAAAGGGTGGTACTTGGGAAGAGTCCCGTTACAGTGGCCAGACAGAGAAAGCAGGGTTTCTATAGGCGTCTTACCTTTCTTCTAGTAACGCTGCTTAGAATTTCAACTGCCTAAAATTGCTGAGGTTCAACATAGTCAATATATATCAGTCAATTGTAATACACACGTAAATGATTCACGTTATAGAAATTAACTAGTGCAGTCGCAGTTGACTACGGCAAGCAATATGTTTAACTATATCAATGCGTTGGCATCTGAGGATACGTCAGCCTGGTAATGACAGCAGACCTCTTGAGCATGCTATCAATGAAACGCAGTAGGTAAGGCTCATATGGCGAACATAACAGAGAAATGCGTATTTTTAATCAGTACTTCTAATTTGATTCTGACAAGTATATGCCCGTATTTGTGGCAAAGTAGTTTACTCCTGAATTATTTCAAACAATCATTTATTACTCAAGTCGAGTGTATTTTAAATATGAATCTGTCGGAGTGCTGGTGGGTTCCGGCACTGCAATAGATAATAGGTTGAACAAATTGTTCCACAGTGCACTTCTCGTCCGCCTCGTGGAAGCCAACTTTTGTGTACACTGCATGATGGAAGCCGTGCATTTCATGACGCATAATAAGGTAGCAATTTTTGTATTGGGCATATCATACTTTGCGTCCGATAGAACTTCATGTCCACTTGACACATCTTAGCTTCCCTTGTTTAATAAATGTTCTTGATACTCGCGAGTTAACCGCAGGTTTAAGCGGCGCTGGAGGTCTTCCGCGAAGAATGGGGGTACCCGCAACCAGATGCACCAATCGGTTGCGGCTGCTTCGGTGAACGCCCATAACCCGTTTAATATAGGTTGCCTTCAGGCGGTCGAGTTCGTTAAAGCTCGAGGCTCTGAGATGTTCCCCGATAAGTTCGATCACATAGTTTGCTGTAGGGGCAACTTTCAGATCAAATCATTTAAAAGCCGTTTACAGTAAGAGGAGTTGCGGATTCTCAATTCAGTAGGTAGGCAATCAGCGCCTTACGGACCTTTGTCTCTATATATCTGGAGAACGAGGTACCGCTTAGCGTAAGTTGTAAGCTTGAATATGAAAACAATTGTTGACAAATTCAAATAGGCTGGCCGGGGAGCTTTATGGTATCAGCTGTTGCAAGCGTCCTCTACGACGGAACTTCTTTGCTTTTGCCTTTGAAATATTTATCTTCAGTGAAGTATCTGTCGTAAATTTTGCAACAGTGACCAACGCTGACTGAATATAGAAGCGACCTCCAGAGTAGATAGCAGAATCATAAGCGTAATGAATAAGTTGCACTGATGGAGGCCTCTTCTTCACGACCGCCGACAGCTCACTGACAATTTCAGAAAACAGAATTGGATTAAGGTGACAGGCGGCGAACTCCTCCTTTTTTGACTCAATGAGCAGTTCTAAAAAGGCCTTGGCGTTCAAAGTAGATATAGATAAAATCAATTCTTGAAGTGTAGTGATTGAGCCTAAGAATGCGGTCTGTGCCAGATCGGTTGCACGTCGGATTCCTAGACCTCCGGCTGATGTGGGAAAGGTAGCCTGGTTTCGACTTGCCCCGTCCAAATTAAAATGTAACACCCACTTCATGCACTGTCTCAGCTTCTCGTCAAATTGTTGTAGAATGCCCCTATTGCTGTAGAATGAACGAAATTAGGCATGCAACTCTTTCCTGTGTCTGGCGAATCCATAAGTCTGGCATTATGTTGCATGGACCAGCTTCTGGGCCTTAGTTGGGGTATTATAGTACCGCTTGCGGACCCTATTGTAGAAATCGGTCATCTCAGGACGGTAACGGGCAAGAAGGAATAATTGCTTCGCTTACTTTTGAGCTTCGTAGCACTGTCTGTTGAACCACAGTTTTGAGCGCCGAGTGGTGGATGGAGCTACGCAACTCTGGATTATTGTAGTCGGTGTTTCGCAAAGACTCTACATGCCGAGGTCACCCGACTCGAAGTTCAGTGTCCTAGTCAAACGGTTAATGCGATCTGGATCTAGCAATTTTCCGACGTATTTCATTTTTGTCGTAGAGCCGTTTGTGCGGAACTTGAATAGCAAAGTTATCGGGAAGTGCGGCCTTCTGCCAGAACCTGTAATATTGCTTGCATATCCACAATGTTGTCGCCAAAAATATCGGTTGTTGATGATCCTTGGTGTCCTTTAAAGGTATGCTGTGCTGGGTCTGTGATCACCCACATACTAAATTGGTCTTCGTGCGCCCGGGTGGTCGAGACGACATTTTACGTCGCCTGCCAAGACTGTTGGCTTATTTAAATCCATTGCAGATAGGACTTGCACCATACGATCGACAAACCGGTATAAATCTCCTTGTGGACTAGAATATACGGTAACTATGTTGATTTCATCGCCCTAAGAACCACAGTGTTGTCTTCACTTAACTTAGTCAAAACGGCTACCAAAGGTTGATTAATAGTGGTTTCGGTTTCGATTTGAGCGGTCGTACGCAAGCGGAGCTCACGAGAAAAACGAAAAAACGCAAATTTTGGTTTGGAAAATCTCGTCGACCCCGCGGTGCAACGGTCGCGACCTAGTCCTCAGAGCACAAATACAAGTAGTTCAACAAGTTCTTAAAATGTAAACCAAGAATTTTCCAAATCTTGTTTTTAATTGTTTGTTATTCGATATACTCCCCGAGAAGCTCAATACACTTTTTCCACCGAGATTTCAGAGCATGTATACCTCTTGAGTAGAAGTCCGCGTTTTTAGACTGATAATAGGCATTGACAGCAGCCTTAACCTATTCATTGCTGAAAAAACGCTTTCCACCAAGACTATTCTTCAAATGTCCGATAATCAGAGGGGGTCAGGTCTGGAGAATAGGAAGGTTGTTCAATAAGTTCGAACCTTAGTTGGGCCAGTTTTGCCGATGCTTGCCGCGACTTGTGTGCAGGAGGATTGTCCTGGTGGACAACCTTCTTCTGCAGAGCGGGCCGTTTCACGATGAGTTCTTGCTTCAGGCAGTCCAACAATCTTGCATAATATTCTCTCGTGATCGTTTCACCGCTCTCAAGGTAGTCGATCAGAATTATTCCACGTTGGACCCAAAAACCGTAGCCATCATCTTTTCGGCCGATGCTGTTGTTCGCACCCTCTTCGGAGGTCCTTTACCAGGTGCACACTATTGGCGAGATTCTTCTTGGGTCTCGGAAGTGTAGTGATGGACCCAGCTTTCATCGACGGTCACGAATCTGCGCCAAAAATCCGACGGATTTTTTACATCTTGGCCAAATTGTGCTGTGAAGCGAAAATACGCGCGTCTTTTTGGCTTTGGTTGAGCAAATGCGTCACCCATTTTGCTCTGAGCTTTTTCATCTTTAAGTTCTTGCGCAGGATGAAATACACACTACCCATCCTGATACTCAAGGCCTCCGCTATCTCCCTAATGTTCTCTCGCTTATCTGCGGCAAAGATTTTCCGCACTTTTTCCACGTTTTTCTCATCAGTTGCCGTTTTTGGGCGTCCTGAACGTTCATCTTCGGTGTTCCTGCGACCTAAGTTTAATTCATTAATTCAGTTGGAAGCAGTGGCAAAACATGGCGCAGAGTCACCGTACACCTCGTCTAACTCAGTTTTCACTTGGGTCGCATTTCAACCTTTGAAATAAAAATGCTTGATAACCACTCGAAACTATTTTTCCTCAATTTTTCAAAATCACGCCGATACGTTGCACGGGAAAAGCGATCAAACGAAATCGCAACGGCCAATCACCATAATATTTTGACTGCTAGCAGTCGAAAAGTTGCCGTTTCCAATAGCGGAGAAAGCGCGCGCCATTCGAATTCTGAAAAGCTCATTTTACCCTTTAGAACCTGTTGAACTACCTGTATTAGTGTGCAAGTGTTTTATTTTAAGTTTCTGTGGAAAAAGGACCACTTGCGAGTACAGTGAGGTGCGTTCGGCTATAACGATCGATTCAAACGGGGTCATACACCGCCAGGTAGACAAAGAAAAAGAGGATTATTTGCAAGGCGTATGGTCGTACAAGTAATACGTAAAGCAACGAAGTAGCAAAACGCTCTAGGGCAATAGATATCCGATACCCACCCCCACCGAGGGTATCATTTCCTCCACCACCAAGACACCCAAAGCTACCCCTATAATTTTCAACAGTTGTGCTTCTGCCTACCACGGCCACTGTGCGAAAGTCAGTGCGATCCTAATACTGCCGGTATTAGGAAAGCAAAGCTCGACCACGCGTCATTTTTTGGCACTGTAACTCCTGTAATTAATAGACCAATTATAACACTAACGACGCCAGCAGGAGTCCCAAAAAACACGAACATCTCAGAATAAAAGACTACTTCAGACAGGGGGCACGACTATCTCACTGCGCATCGATACTGAGTGTGTCGAAACATCAGGGCAGAGGCGCCATCAACCGCCATCGAGCGTACAACTGGCACAAAGGACCGTTGCCGTTGTTCCTATGGCACCGACTAAGGCGAGTTCGACATCAGCTGCTGTTCTATAAACTGCGCCAAATCAAACGACAGAAAATGATTGCCGATGTAAGATCTATAAACCAAATCGCCCTGGCGGGCGGTGACGCTGGAGACGGAGCTGAAGACACTAGCTGAACCGGCCGAACCACAAATAACGACATATAAATAAGACTATAGATATAACTTCTTTTGCATGTGACACTTTATTATTTCTGGCAATACACTGTAATGTGAACGGACTTAAGTCACATTGGCATGACCTTGAAACGTTCTTCGCGAGCCTGCCTTGCAAACCCTCTGGGATAGTGTAGTATATGAACTATATACTACGTAGATATTACAGATAGTCCATATCAAAAACGAGGCTTCAGGAAGCCGAAACTTGTTCAATTAAATTGTGCAATTATAATAGTTATTACAGCTATAGGTCAGGCTCTCGCGAAGGTGGAGTAGCTTTATATATACGATGTGACTATGACGTTAAAGCGTGAAAGGAGCTGACTTTTGCGATTTTTTCTGCGAGAGTTTAGTGGCGGAGGTGAGTGGTGTGGTAGAGGGAAAATCTCTTTTGATTGGCGCATTCTATCGCCAGCCGTCTGGAAAAACCTCCAATTAATAATTTTAAAGATTAACAGCCAAAATATGCTCCTCCTTGGAGATGCTAATATCGATACTCTTTGCAATGACCAAAGCTCTCATGATCTCCAAGAAATACTGTGCTCATTTAACTTTAACTAGTTCATCGGTGTGCCGACGCGAGTTGTCGTAGTGGTGAGGAGGGGAGAGCGCTCCACCTACAGCGCCAATTGTATCCCGAAGTTGTCACTCAAAGTGGCTCAATCACGACAACATTCTCCGACCACCAGGCCACTACCGACCACTTGATCGGTCATCAACATCACACGTAAATCGTGTGTGTTGGTAAGCTATAATTATAATTAATATAATGTCTATCTAATCTATGACCAGATAGTGCTAGAGCTCAATAAGACTGATTGATCCGACGTGTACGCAGTAGATGACATCAATCAAGCCTTTGAGTGCTCCAATGCACGAGTAATGACGTCCGTTAACAGCAATAAGGAGGAACTAAGAATTAAAAGTAATCTTGGAATACACAGAAAGCCCGGGTCACCCAGGAAATGCTGGCATTGATAAATAAAAAAAATCGGCATTTAAAGAGTTTAAAGCTAATCCAGATGATGCTGTGAAGCGAGTTGTATTCAGGAAACTAAGGAACAAAGTAACCGTTGCTAGAAAGTGTAGGCTTGATTTCAATGGAAACTGGTACACAAGAACATTCAGGATAGGAGAAATCCCTGGAATGCCATTAGACCTGTTCTAAATGGCATACCGGAAAAAGTGTGTGAAGTAGGATATACTGTGGTGTACGATCAGACCACAGTGGCAAACATGTTTAATCAATATTACTCGACCTGTGTGACTGTCGACACGGAATGCTTTTATAGGTATGTAGTACCTGAGAATTTTCCTCGTGGAGAAACAGATATCTCATTTCAACCGGTTCATATTCTAAGGATTACACATCTTTTACGCAAACCAAAGATATGCTCAGTTGCACCTGAGCAAACTCCATCCCAGGCATTGCGAAGAGCAGCCTATGTTCTTGCTGACCCCGTATCATATCAGATCATTTTATCAATTGCGGCCGGTAAATACCCCAGAGCGCTTATATTGCGTCATCCCGCTTCTTAAATGTGGTGACAGACTCGCAAAAAAAACTACCGTCCAGTCAGCATTCCGGCCCCAATCTTTAAGGTATTTGAAAAACGCGCATTCGAAGCACTCAGAGACCATCTTAAACAGCACAATTTACTCAATCGCCGACAGTTTGGAATCCGCCCTAAAATGTCCACCACAGTCCCTGTTATGAGCTTTGTAGATCACGTCCGTCAAAGTCTTGAGAAGGAGAAAACGGTTGCTGCTTTTTTTGTTGATTTAAGAAAAGCGTTTGATACTGTCGACATCAATATTCTGATTACCAAACTACGAGTCTATGGAGCTGACGAATGTGTTCAATCGTGGGTACGTTCTTTTATGTCAGAGAAACAACAAATGGTACAGATTGAACTGAAGTTTTAAAATGTTGAGAAGATATCAGTTGGAGTGGCTCAAGGGAGTATCGGCGGCCCTACTGCTGTTCAATATATTTATCAACGATATATTTGAAGTACCAAAACACGGCCGACTGACCCTATTTATTTTTTGTCGGCGATTCTCCATAAGAGGTAGAGCAGATGATTAAATATGACCTTAAGCAACTCTCATATTGATTTAGAGCCTAATGGCTTGTCCGTGAATTGGTCAAAGACCGGTATCATCCAGTTCTTATTGCCTAGATGTGTCCTAAGTATGAACCATGAGACATTCAAATGCGGAAACCACTCTCTTAGCGTAATCAACGAGACAAAATTTTCAGGCGTTGTCTTGGATTCTAGGTTATCATTTGAAGCTCATACAGACCATATTCGTAAAAAAGTTGTAGGGAGCATCGCTGCCCTGTTCAAGAGCCGTAATAGTCTGCCCCGTGACTGTCTGCTCGCCGTGCATTACGACTACGTCCATAATTATCTGACCTACGCAGTTGAAATTTAGAATGACTTATATGCGTTTTTTATGTCCGTTACATCGCCTGCAAAAAAGAGTTCTCGCGCAATATTGGGATATCTACCATGGGTGTCCATGCGTTATAAATACGTAAATATGTCGATTTTGCCGTACCCTCTGCAAATAGATATGTCTTTTTTTTTTCTGGGAGGTTTTGGGAATGCATGATGCACATGCGCCACTAGCAGCCTGCGTGACTAGTGTGAGACTCGCAAACCCACTAAACCCGGATTCCTCCCCACCCCCCAGGCTCGGTATTACTTTGGCATTACATCGAAACCGTGGGAGAGGCGTCTCTGCCGTTCTCCTTCAATCAGCTCTATCCCTGCCTGGCCGTTTCCTTGGCTGTCTTGAGTGTCAAAACGGCGTCGAACAAGTTCGTCGCCTCCCTCCATGCCTCCGCCGAAGTGATCATATGAGCGACCACCTCCTTGATGGGTCGGCCTCTCACAGCGGTTGGTGCTGCGTCCCGTGCTTCCCTGAGAGCATCACACCGCAGAACAGTATGCTCTACGTTGTCCGTTTCTCCAGAGTCGCACAGTACGCAAATATCGCTGATGGCCTTCTTGATCCTTGACAGGTAGCTCTGGAACTGGCCGTGTCCGGACAGAACCTGAGTCGTCCAGTAGGAAGCTCCCCGTGTCGGCGGTCATACCATACCCTGAGGTCCGGTATCAGACTCTTGGTCCAGCTCCCTGTGGTCACACCGGGTCTTACCTGCGCCCATTCCTCATGCCAGGCCGATATGGTGGCACTCCTGGCCCTGGTGAGATCCAGACCTTCGTCTAGATACATTTTACTTCGTTCAGCCACTAGGAGGTCCCATGGCAGCATTTTGGCTAGGACCAGAAAGAGCTTCGGTCGAGACTGTTCGATGCGGCCGGCTTACCCTGATTGCCAGCGTTCGTTGGGTCGACCTTAGTGCCCCCTATTTTTCGCCGTCCGCATTGCCATGTTCCCCCAGACTGTGGCTGCGTATAGCGCCGTTGATTCGGCCACCGAGGCCAGGAGCCTTCTTTTCACCTCAGCCACCCCACCGACGCTAAGCATGATCCGCGCCAGGTTCAGGGAGACCCTTTGGGCCTTTTCGGCCACGTACTTAACGTGTGCCGATCCGGTCAGACCAGTGTCTAGCATGACCCCAAGGTATTTTACCTTCTTTCTAATTTGTATCGGGTGGCCCGCCATCACGAGGTTAATGCCGGTCGTCCTCTTTCTGCCTGTTAGGTACATCGCCTCCGTCTTGTCGGGCGCCAGTTTCAAGTGATGGGATTCCATCCACTCGGACACTATTGACAAGGCCCCATTGGCGGCGCTCTCCAGGGCTCCTTCGGTCCTGGCCGTTATCATGAGTGCAAGGTCATCGGCGTACGCCAACGTCTCCACCCCATACGGGAGACCTCGGGTCTCGAGCACCCCGTCGTAAGCTATGTTCCAGAGCACGGGTCCTAGAATCGAGCCCTGTGGGACTCCAGCAGTAACCTCGAACTCCTGCCCCCCTGCAACCAAGCCTCTGTCATCCAGGTAGGATAAAATCATTCGACGGAGGTAGAGGGAAAAGCTATTCCTCTTCATCGCCTCCACAATTACTTTCCAATTCATTGTGTTGAAGGCATTTTTGACATCCAGGAGGATCAATGAGCACGAATCACCCTTGTTTTAGGGTCCTTTATAGTCTCCTTCACCCGCCCGTTTTAGAGAACCTTCTTTAGAGCCCTAATGCGGATCTGCCTTTCCGGAAACCGTACTGGGCAACTGATAGGGGAGTTCTTTTCTTAAATATCGTCGTTTAGCTCTTGACCTATAACGTTCTCCAGGATTTTATCCAGGGCGACAATGAGGCATATGTGCCCGTAAAGCCGAAACCCCGTCTTCCTCCCGGGTTTGGGGATCAGAACCAGGCTTGCCCTTTTTCACAGCCTCGGGAATCTCCTCTCTCTCAGAAGCTTGTTAGCAAGGTCTTGGAAGACCTTAGGCCAACCTTTTGACCAGTAGCCTCGCTACCTCTGGGGGAATTCCGTCTAGGCCTGGGCGCTTTACCGGTTGCCAACCGATTCCGGGCTTGTTCGACCTCTTCCAGCGTCACCTCCGGAATGTCTTCCGGGGTGACCGAGAACTCCTCGTTTTCTCTCCGCGGCTGTGCCGGAAAAAGACCGGTTACAGTCTCCCGCAGCACATCCGGGGGCAGTTTCGGGGGAGGTCTCCGGAGTTTGGCCATAACTACTCGGTACGGCAGGCCCCATACGTCGCTCTCCACCGCGTCTATCAGCTCTTTCTTCGCTCGGGCTTTACTTTTGGCGATGAGTCCTCGGAGTCTCAATCGAGCAGCCTTGTACTCCGTCAATTGGGATTCAGCTCTTGCGGTCTCTCGCTCCCCGTAAAATCCCACCCGTCGGAATCTTTGCGTTAACTAGCTGCGTGTTCTCGTGAAAACCCTATTTAGCTTAATGCAAGTCCTGCGGGCAGCTGCGATCCCTTTGTTCCACCAGTAGTTGGGAGGGTGGCGGCTCCCGTGGTATTGTGAGGGAGCAGCTTTCTCGCATGATGTAGAGAATATGTTAATTATTTGATATTCATCCCCCACCGTGTCACCCAGTCGTTTGCAACCCTCGTCTATTTCAGCCACTAGAATCTTGGCGTCGAGTTTCCGCATCTGCCATCTCTTACTAGGGGGCGGGGCGAGGGCCACCTCGGGGGTACTGATGGTGAGACAGATGTATCTGTGGTCACTCATGGTCTCCTCCGTCTCCCTCACCCTCCATTCTACCACCAGTGGAAAGGCCGCCTTATTGACCATTATTAGGTCAATGAAGGCCGTCTGGCTCCCTCTGGAAAAGGTGGGGACCCTTTTGTCATTAAGAACCATTAGACTCTTTTCAGCCATCCACTCCTGTAGAGTTTGAGCCCGTCTAGTTGTGGTTCGGCTACCCCATGCTATGCTGGCTGCGTTAAAATCCCCGGTGATCACTACCCTCTTACCTGCATGTGCCCCCGCGCTCTGGGAAAGTTCCTCGAGAAATTCCTCGAATTCCTCCTCCTCCCTGTTGGAGAGAAAGTACCAGCTATAGAAGATCCCTACACGGTCAATCTCCAGCCAGGAGAACCCCCTCCCCAACCCCCGCCCCGATTCGCGAGGTTTCTCTCGGAACCCGTCTACCAGATTGCGGTATCCGCCTCTGCGTCAGATACCCAGTCTGCCTTTCGCTTGGTGATCGCTACGTTTGGCTCGAAGAGCAGGCAGAGGCCTATGGACTCTCTGCGTACTATCTCATCGAGCATGTCATGCGCCGCCCTGCAGCGGTTAAGGTTTACCTGAAGTATCTTTAACATTGGTCGGATGAAGGGCCCCTACCTACTAAGTTCCAATCACCCTTTCCGTCCCCTGCTGGGATAACGGTTGTCTTCTTATTCTTTGCCCCCTTGTCTTTATTCCCCTTTTTATTGCTCTTCTTGGTTATTTAGGCTTCTACTTGGGTCTCCTTGCCATCTACCTGTCCTTTGGCGACGCCCCTTCGGGCCTCCCGCCGCTGCTCGACTTGCTCCCTATAGGCCGGACAAGACATCCTATCCGCTCGGTGCCCCTCTATTCCGCAGACCAGACACTTTGGTGTCGTTGCTTTGCAATTGGCTACCAGGTGGTCAGGTTCACCACATTTGTGGCATACCCGAGGCACCTGGCTCTCTGCTTTGCAGTCTTGGGCTTTATGGCCCGGCCTATGACACTTGTAGCAGTTGGGGAGCCTAATCCACTCCTCAGGTCTGGACCACCTCGAGCCCAGCTTAAGGGTCTTGCGGGAGCATATGGCTCTTGCCGCCGCCGGGGACGCCGTAACCAGTGCGTGCCAAACTTCAGCTCTTCCGAGCCTTGGCTCGGTAGCTGTGATCTTGGCGCCGGCCGAAAGCTGCAAGGCCTTTTGCAGTTCCCTTTCGACCTGCTCCCCGTCCAAGAGTGGGTCAGTCCCCCACAGGGCGATGGTCTGCCCCTGCTTAAGCTCTCGGCAGTCGGCCTGCATCTTTGCAGATTCCCGAATGGCCGCCGCCATTTTTTCTCCTGCGCCCTTTTCACTCTCCTCTATTCTAATTATAAGGTCACCCTTCTTATATTTAACTACCCCCCCTAACCGTTATCCCGGCGCCCTCCTGCTGCCTGACTTGTTCTCTAACACACCGGAAAGTGTCGGCGAAGGTTTTTCCCTCTTCGACCTTAACCCTGAGGGTGCTCCTTGCTCCGTGCTCCGCCCGGGTGGTAGCCTCCGGTTTGGCTCCGGTCTTCCTTGTTTGTCTCGAGCAAACCTCTAGAAGGCCACTGCCGTCGCCGGCCTTACGGCAGCAGATTTACAGAGCCTGTAGAAGCGTCTGTGTGCGGCGCTGCCTTGTGACATGCATCAGCGGGGGCTTCTCCCTGCCAGCCAGCCCCAGCGCTTTTCCCACGACAGCTTAGAACACCCCCAGGGTCGTCGTAGCTTAACGTGACAGCGTGCGCATAGGAGTTCGAGGCCTTTTACCCGCTCGCTTATCTCCTTTCGCTGGATGTCTTTCCTATTCTCCTGTACCCCGTCCTCTCTTAGACCCTCGAGCTCTTCCCTCAGTCTGCACTCGTTTGTTCGTAGAGTTTCGACTTCCTCTCTAAGCTGCCCTATCTCTTCATCATCAGCTGACCTAACTTCTCGGTAGGCCTTCCCTCTGTCTTCCAGGACCTTTTCTAGACGTTCCAGGGTCCTGGGGAGCTATTGAGACAGCTCCTTAAGCTCGATCTTCGTGTTACTGGCCTTACACAGATTAAGCGTTTGCCCAATATGTTGCCGCATCACTTGAAGGACCTCTTGGAGCTGCTTTTCTCTCACAGCCTCCCCGTCCCTGGCACACTTGGCGGCTTCTCCCCTTTGGAGAGATGGCAGCATACGGACCAGTACCGCCGCCGCAATTCATGCCGGTGGCCAAGGCCGCCAGCAGCGGCGATAGAAGACTGGTAGGAGGCGTCCGCCTCGAGCGCAACATGGCGGAGGCAAGGCAGCAAGAGCGAGACGTCGCGGTGGCGGCGATAAGTCGGCGCCGACAGCCGGCCAAATTCGATCGCGGCAATTGGAAGCCCTGCACGGCTTGTGGTAGCGACACGCACCTGGCCGGGTACCACCTGTGCCCGGCCAGGAAAGCAACCTGCTTTAAGTGTCACCGAACGGGCCATTTCGAGAGGGCGTGTGGAGCGACGGTGCAAGGCAAGCGAGTGGTGCGGTTGGTGGAGGACGAAGGAAGCGTGGCCGAGGAGGCGCAGACGAGTAGGCCAAATAAAATTACACAAATCTATACCCTGTGTGTTAGCTCGGAAAATTAGGATAAATGCACGAGTAGATAAGCAGATAGTAAAATTTTTAGTGGATACGGGGAGTGCAGTGACAATAGTAAATTGGAAAGATGTGAGTGGAATATTAAGTGGAAAAACGAGAGGATTGAAGGAAACAGAAGTGGTACTTATGGCATATAGTGGAGAAGTGATTGATGTATTAGGGGTAGTGGAATGTACAATTGAGCTAGGAAAGAAATCTGTGGTGATGGAGGTATTTGTAGTAAAGTGGGGGAAATCAGTATTAGGACGTGATGCATTAGCAAAGCTGGAAGTGTGTGTGGATTGTCAGGGGCAGAAGTGTGCGGTGGATGGAAGAGTGGTAGCGTCAGTGGACAAACTGGGGACAGTGGAGGAGTATAGAAAGTTATTTTCAGGTCAGCTAGGGTTAGTGAGGGGGTATAGACATCGTGTGAAAGTGAACAGAAATTAAGGCGACTGCCGTTAGCAACAGTGGATACAGTGAAGAAAGAAATTGATCGACAAGTGGAATTGGGGGTAATTGAGCCGATAGAGGCGTCGGAGTGGATATCAGCTATGGTGGTAGTGGCAAAGAAAGGTGGTGGGGTGAGAGTGTGTGTGGATTTACGACAAGTGAATGAGGCTATAATCCCTCAGGTGTTTCCGTTACCACACTTAGAGGATTTATTAGCAGAATTGAAGAGAGCAAAGTGGTTTTCTAAGTTGGATGCAATGTCGGCATATCACCAGGTAGAGCTAGCGGAGGAATCAAGAGATCTGACAGCATTCATTACACCGTGGGGATTATTCCGCTACAGACGGGTGTGCTTCGGACTGGCATCAGCACCAGCCGCATTTCAGAAAATGATGAAGGACATGTTGGAGGGATTGGAAGGTGTATTGGTGTACTTAGATGACATTCTAATTTACGGAGAATCTAGAGAACAACATGATAGTAGACTTAAGGAAGTGTTGCGCAGGATAGCAGAGTCGGGGATGACATTAAATTCAAAGTGTGTAATTGGAGTGGATAAAGTGGATTTCGTGGGGTTCAGTATAAGTAGGAATGGAGTTACACCGTGTATGGATAATATTAAGGCAATCAGTGAACTGGCGGAACCAAAGAATGCAGCACAGGTGAGATCAGTATTGGAGGCAGCAAGTTTTTATATGAGATGCGTTCCACGATTTTCCGAGATGACGGAGCCATTAAGGCGATTGTTAAAAAAAGAATCGAAATTTACGTGGGGACAGGAACAGCGAGAGGCTTTTGAAGAGATGAAGCAAAGTATTGTACAAGCTAAGCCGTTAGCAATATTTAACACGGAGTACGACGTTATCGTGGAAACGGACGCGAGCAATATGGTTTGGGGGGAGTGTTGTTGCAGAGGGGCCCAGAAGGTGAAAGACCGGTAGCGTACGCGTCTTGTACATTAACGGACACGCAGCAAAAGTATTCAACAGGGGAGAAAGAAGCGCTGGCGTGCCTTTTTGCGATAGAGCGGTGGCATGTATATTTATTTGGACGACGATTTCGACTCCGTACTGATCACTCAGCATTAGTTACGTTGTTAGGAGCAAAAGGAACGGGGAGAGCACCAATGCGAATAGGTCGCTGGGTGGAGCGATTGAGGGGATATAATTTTTCAATAGAATACCGCGCGGGAGCATCTAACCACATCCCGGATATGTTGTCACGATTACCAAATACTGATAAAATTGAAGTGAATGATGCAACAGAAATAGTAATATCGTATCTGACACAAGAAGTAAAACCACTGAACTGGGAAAAAATTGCACGATTGTCTAGAATAGATTCCGAGCTAACACAGGTACGGGGGTGGATGCGGCACAGGAAACCCTTGCCAAAAGATAGAGTGTGGGCCTCCGTAATACATGAATTGTCAGAAGTGCAAGGAGTAATGATGCGTGGAGCCAGGATTGTGTTACCCTTGGCGTGCAGGTTACAGGCGTTCAAGTTGGCACACGACGATGCGCATCCAAGGAATCGTCCGAACGAAGCAGCGACTACGGGAGCGATTTTGGTGGCCCGAAATGGATAAATTCGTGGAAGAAGCTATCCGAAACTGTGGACTGTGTGCTCGACACGACAAAACAGCACGCCCCGTGACCGCTCCGATTCGAACGACCCCGTGGCCGAAGCAACCGTGGACAAGGTTAGCGCTAGACATCCGTGGACCTGACATATCAGTGGGAGCCCAGCAGCGGTTCGCAATAGTGGTAATTGACTACTATTCGAAATGGGCGGAGGTGGAGCTCGTCCAAGAGGCAACCACAGAAAAGATAGTGGATTAATATCGGATAATGGCTCGCAAATGACTAGCACAGCGTTCGCCGAGTTCATGGAGAAATTTGGCGTGGCCCATCGATTGACCCCTGTGTACCATGCGGCGGCAAATGGCCTGGTGGAGAGGTTCAACAGAACTCTGGGGGGATTCTTCGAAACTGCCAAACAGCTGGGGGGAGACTTCAAGAAACGTATAAAAGAAATGGTGGGAGCATATAACGCCACTCCTCATGCAACCACGGGAGTCTCACCGGCCACGTTACTTCATGGTCGGTCGATGCGAACTCGACTAAGTGTGAAAACCCCGCTGGAACCCATGCGAACTGATGCATCAAGTCGTGAACACACCGAGAGGCAACAGCAAGCACAAAAGGAGTACGCCGATCGACGTAGAGCGGCTACAGATCAAGTGTTGAGTCCAGGACAATGGGTGCGCATAAGACGGCCAATCGTAAGGAAGGGAGAGAAGAAGTACAGCCAGCCGATCCAGGTAAAGGAACGAAGGGGAGCTGATACATACGTGTTGGCCGATGATAGAGTATGGCACCGGAACAGACTAGCGCTCGCCAAGCAACCGACTAAAGTAGCACCACAACAGCAACAAGAGGGGCCACTGATTGGCAGAGGGGCCGGACCGACGGTTCCGGTCAGGGGGGAAGAAGAATCGGAGGAAGAGTCATCATCAGATCAAGCGGAATCGGGGGAGCAATCGTCGGAACAGTCAGAACCGGAAGAATACATCTCGGCGGAAGAGAGTGACAACGAGCAACCTGAGTTGAGGCGGTCAAAAAGAACAAGAGCAGCACCAAAATGTTTAGATGATTATGTAAGACAAACATAGGTAGTAAGTAACTAAAAAAAAAATGAAGGGAGGGAGAGTGTAGTGTATGAGATGGATTGATGATTGTGATGATCTATGATGATCTAGATAGAGGGAAGCGCACCGCCCGGGGTAGGGGAATGCTTGCCACCAGGGGGCGCTAACAATGTCTATAAATTGGGATGAAATAAACTAAAAAGCTTTTTTGGCGTCCACGCTGGTTGAACTCGAACGGTGAGTGCCCTTATTCTTCCACTACGTAGACACTACAGTGACTTAGTTAAGACCTTGCAAAACGAATGATGCATTTGGCAACGCAATAACATTTCCGTGCTTAACAAGTTGATGACATTTGATTGAAAGAAATAGTGACGTGGAGAAACTATCTCTCCTCGCACTTAAGAGCCCTCTGCACCACGGCAACACATCGGTATAAGCCTTGCAGCAGGCCGGGAGGCGAATGGGACCTACCGCCGTTCTCCCGATCTTGATCCGCCAACTTTGGGGCGCGCCCCTTCCAAACAGCGACGCCAAGAAGGCTATTTCGTGTTGTGCCGACACTGTTGACTACTCTCGCTCGTTTGAGTTCTAGCCCTTGCGCTGTATCCACTTGCTTGCGGGATTCTTTGGAGCCGTTCAAGAGCCCGTATTCACCCACCAGGTTATTCTGGTTATATGCGCAACGCGGCTGACACCTCGGTAAAAATGTTGTTTATAAGCAATATCTGTGCTCAATTTGGCCGGCTGCCTGCCGGCGCACATGCTTGAATTGACGAAAGACACAAGCTTTTTTGCACTGCTCTATCATATAAGCATAATTTCTAGCGAGTCGGCTAGAATTTTAGAAAATTAAGTGCACAGACCATCGTGCCAGCAAGGTGTCGACCCAGTGCAAACTCCATCAGCACACCGCTGCCATCAATTCGTCGAAATTTATTAGCCAGGCGACTTTTATGTATGCTGGCCAGGCGAGTTTGATGAATTGATGAACCACCAGGCGAGTTTGATGAACGACCAGGCGAGCTTGATAAACGACCAGGCGAGCTTGATAAACGACCAGGCGAGCTTGAATGAACGACCAGGCGAGCTTGATGGACGACCAGGCAAGCTTGGTTGGTGACCACGCAAGCTCGATGAACGACCAGGCGAGCTTGGTTGGTGACCAGACGAGCTCCATGAACGACCAGGCGAGCTTGGCTGATGACCAGGCAAGCTTGGGGGTGACCGAGCTGGTGGGTGATGACGCGAGCTTGGTGGGTGATGACGCGAGCTCAATAAACGATAAGGAGAGCTCGATCAACGACCAGGCGAGCTTGGTGGGTGATGACGCAAGCTTGCTTGGTGACGACGCGAGCTCATAAACGATAAGGAGAGCTCGACCAACGACCAGGCTGGCTTGGTGGGTGATGACGCAAGCTTGCTTGGTGACGACGCGAGCTCAATAAACGATAAGGAGAGCTCGATCAACGACCAGGTGAGCTTGGCCAGTGACCAGGAAAGGCTCGATAAACGACGATGCAAACTCGATAAACGACGATTCAAGCTCCATAAGCGACCAGGCGAGCTCGGTAAACGACCAGGAGAGCTCAATAAACGACCAGGCGAACTCGATAAATGGCCAGTGCAATGAAGAGCAGCACGAGCTTGCGAATGAAAGGCTAGATGAAATGGAGGATCCAGAAGCAGTTATGTTCACCAAACGCGAAATCGGTACATATCTTCCTGACTTTTCCGAGCCTCCGATGGCGTCGGCCGGCGTAAACTTACTCGACGTCGAGCAGGGCGTGCATATGCGTCAGAAAAAGTTGGCGAATCTCATCAGCGAGTGCGAGCTAGAAGTCGTTGCTTCGAGGCAGGACATTGACACAGTATACCTATCAGGCACTAGCGATGCAGGTTACTTAAGAGGCATACAGACAGAGAACAGGGCGCTCCGAGAGGAAGTGGAGCAACTCAAGCGTCGATTGCGCATTGAGATGGCACAACATGATCATATCTTGGAGCAAAGGACCAGAAGATCCGCCTCCAAGAAAATCGAATGGCGCGTATTAATGAGCGCTACATGGAAGTCATGGAAGAGAGCAAACATTTTTTTTGCTTGTGCTGAGAAATACGTCGGTGCAAAGGCGTCCTAGTCGAGCAGATCGCCAACATAGGGAATGAACTGGAGCAGGTGGTCGCGCGGCTGCGCCAGTGCCACGACGCAAGTCCCGCAACGCACAAGGCCTCGGAAGCATCTACTTCAGCATCGGCGGCCCTCCTGGAGACGGGAGCCCATGAAACCACCGAGGCGTCTCAATGGGTGACGGCGACACATGAGAGCCACAAGGCGGCCATGTTAGTACGTTCTGCAGTAACGAATGAACGTCAACTGCCTTCGAGACCGTCTGCGCGAGATTAAGACTACCGCACACGATATTGCGACAAAGATGTTTCAATTTCAAGGTTTCCAATGCCACGCTTCGTGCGCAGAGCGAACACAAAGTGAATTTTCTCAAACTGATCGTGGAAGCCGCTGAACAAGCCATGGATTCTGATGACTCGGATTCCTACGTCACGTCAATAGTAGCCATTGAGGCGCAAGTCCGACCGAAGGACCAAACCTCTAACGACTTTAACGTTATTGTTTTTATGCAGGGTGCACATAAGGTATTCAGTCCAGGCCTGCACATAAGGTGCATATGAGTTAAAACCTGCACATTTAGCGACTCACGTCGCCATCACGATTTTGCTCCGCCATGGAGTTCCGAAATGCCGCTGACAGTTCTGCCGAAATCATATCCGATACGTTAGAGCTTATGTTATATGCCTCTCTATACGTTGATGACTGCGTAGTCGCACCCACAGACAAAGTATTCGTCATTTTTGTTTTTCCGTTTATCCAATGAAGGTCTAAGAGATGCTAGTTAGCACGATGACTTAATTAAGACCTTGCGAAACGAATGAAGCATTGGGAACGCAATAATATTCCGTGCTTAACAAGTTGATGACTTTTGATTGAAAGTAATAGTGACGTGGAGAGACGATCTCTCTCGCACTTAAAAGCCCACTGCACCACGGCCGCACATCGGTATAAGCCTTGCAGCAGGCCGGGAGGCGAATGGGACTAGCGCGCCGTTCTCCGATCTTGATCCGCCAACTTTGAAGCGCGCCCCTTCCAAACAGCGACGCCAAGAAGGCTATTTCGTGTTGTGGCCGACACTGTTGGCTACTCTCGCTCGTTGAGTTATAGCTCTTGCGCTGTATCCACTCGCTGCGGGATTCTTTGGAGCCGTTCAAGAGCCCGTATTCACCCACCAGGTTGTTCTGGTTATATGCGCAACGCGGCTGACACCTCAGTAAAAATGTTGTTTATAAGCAATGTCTGTGCTCAATTTGGCTTGCTACCTGCCGGCGCACATGCTTGTTGACGAAAGACACAAGCTCTCTGCACTGCTCTATCATATTAGTAATTTCTAGCGAGTCGGCTAGAATTTTAGAAATTAAGTGCACAGACCATCGTGCCTGCAAGGTGTCAACCCAGTGCAACTCCATCAGCACACCGCTGCCATCAATCGTCGAAAATTTCGCGTTTTGTGGAACCGTGCATTCGCCACAGTGTGTCAACATCGGCGGCATACCGGCCATTAGGTCGGATACTGCCGAGGTGAAAACCCAGCGTTTTACGTGTTGTGCAGTGTTGTGTGTGTGTGC
>QVRM01004589.1:0-74561 GCA_003439945.1 Dermanyssus gallinae | reverse complement strand
AAAAACAACAAAGCAGATAATTACTCTCGACAAAATCCAAGGAGTGCTTTGTTAAGCACTTTACACACAATGGTATTACAGTGGTTAATGATTTACACAAGAACTTCAAAGCAGCAATTGGTGCGTTTGTTAGAACGCCGAACATGACATGAGGCAACAAACTTGCAAATATAACACACAAACGAAGTAGTCCACTAGTACAGCATCAACACAACTTACAACAACTATGTCTAAAAACATGTGGATAAATACAATCAAACTAGGTGTGTCCTCGTATACGAAGCACAACATTTGTAATACCAACTATACCTAGATCCACGCCTGGTTCCGACTGTAAAATTAACAGCCACTGCTTTAACTCGCGAGAGAAGAGGTGTTTCGTGGTGAGGCATCTTATGCGTTAGGAATGCGGGTCCAGGTTTCAGGAAGGCGGTACGCAAGTGCGTGTTGACTAGACTTCAAGGATACAGAGGGCACTGCAAAAGTTGTTGCGCGCCTACCTGATGTTCGACTCAGGGTAGGGACTAGTGCAAATGCAATCTCCATAGGCACAATACTACGCGAAATTTTGTACGCTAACATTGAAACCCGCAAAGAGGTAAATGCTTTCTACCGTGAGTAGGTTAAAACGAATGAGCAAGTCACGGACCGAATCCCTTCGCCTTCTAGCAAAAATGGCTCTAATTGCATCATTCTGTATCACTTGTGCTCTTCGGAGAATTCCGTCATAGCTACCTCCCCAGAGAAGGATTCCATAGCATAGAACTGGTAAAAACACGGCCTTGTACACCAGAAGTAAGCCCTCTGTGGGTACCCCAATCAATTTCATTTACACAGCGTAGATATTACAGCATAGCACTTTGGTGCAATGTAATCCAGATGGGGATGCCACCTCATGTTTTCCTGGAGAACGAGCCCCAGGCACCTAGCGGTCTGCGAGAGCTTAATGTTCCGTGTCTTAAATCTGGTTGTCAGATAATTCTAGAAGCCTCGGCGATGCACGGAAAACTATGAAATTGGTTTTGTTAGCATGACGACTAGTCCAAAAATGTTAAAAATGCTAATTATATTATCAACATTCAAAAGCGACTGCTGCAAGTCCATATCAAAGTTCCGATGATTCACTCCGAACAGTAGCGTAGTGTCATCAGCAAAAGCTATAGCTGAGCCAAGGTTTAGCCTCTGAATCCGTAATAGAATAAAATTCAGTAGAATAAGCAACATAAAAGGTCCGAGAACCGAGCCTTGAGGGGTACCGATGTCGACCTGCTGCCATGAGGACTCTATTTGACCAGCTCGTACCACCTGTCTCCGTCCTGAGAGATAGGACCTAAACCAGGCAACCGCCGGCGCAGAGCAACCCAGCTGAGCGAGCATTTGGAATAGAAGGGAATGATCAAGGCAATTGAAAGCCGCTGACACGTCGAGAAAGACTGCGAGACAAAACTTATGTAGCTCAACCGAGTCGGACACTCGCTGCCATAAGTGGGCCAACGCGAGGTCAGTCGACCTACCCCTGCGAAAGCCGAACTTGTTTGAGGAAAGGAAATTGATCGTCTCAAATATCCATTTAGCCTAACCAGCACCAGTTTCTTAATGACCTTCGAGATATAATCCACGACCGAGATCGGCCTATAGTTGGCTGCGCGGTTTCGCTCACCCTTTTTCTTAAATAGAGGAAACACCGCCGTATCTTTCAAACGTGATGGAAAGCTGCCAGACTCAAACGAACGATTTATAATGACAGTCAGCGGACCTGCGATCGATGACGCTGCTAACTTCAATAATTTTGCAGATACACCGATGACACCTCCACTCCAGCTTGCTTTCATAGACGAGAAGGGTACCATAAACCTCAGGAATAGAGACAGCAGAGAGTGAGAATACATTGTCATTTTTTTCCCATATCTCGTCAAGCAGGGTGGCCATATCTCTGTTCTTTTTGAGGTGAGCGACCGTGGTATTACCTAGCGTGGCAAAGTGACGGTTTAGCTCGTCTGCAATTTGTACTGGATCATCTAATGTTTCATCCTCGGCAACTAGTAACGCGGACGGTAATTCTAACTGGGTCATGTCGCCTACCACAGAGTCCATTGATGAATTTCCAGAGTTTAGAGGATCATCACGCAAAAAAGCAAAGCGATTTCGGTAAAATGCTGTCCTCGCAGCGCGAATTGCATTGAGGTAGCGGCGACGACTATTTAAATAGGACGCTTTCGAATCTACCGAATTTATCTTGCGATGTCTGCGTACATTTATTTACTCTACGGCGCAGCCGCCGTAAACCTGGAGAAAAGAAAATTGACCCACCTTGGACGAACTATTTGGAGTAGAAACGTCTACCAGATAAAAGGTTTTTTCGTATACATGAAGCAGGATTCTACTGAAAGCGTTAAATGCCGAATTTACGTCTACTGCATCATAAACTGCTAACCACGAGACATCTTGCAACCGATAGAGGAACGTATCAATCTTAGTTCTGTTGTGACTTCGGCTTAGGGTTGGGGCCAGCTCGGCCAACGGTTTGACAGCCACCGAGTTGTCGGAAAGATATTAAAACCGGGTAGTGATCAGAGAAAAGCAGAGTACCGAGAACCGCCGGCTGGACAGTAGTAAATCTTGAGCAATTGGAAATAGCAATATGGTCTATGCACGTACCAGATGCAGGTCTGGTTATGCGCTCGACTACCAGGAAGAAGTCTCTAGCGGAAAAGAAAGAAGTATAATCGCTAGGCTGCGGGACCGAAAGGAGGTTGACATTAGCATCGCCCATGACAATGACAGGGGTAGAGGTACAAGTTGGCAACATATCGTCTAGGGTATTCAGAAGCGTGTCTTTACAAGATACATGGTTAGAATAAAACCCCACAATAAAACATTCAGGACCGCCCTGTTTCTTTAAATGCAGACGTACCGCCTGAACATTGCCGTCAGGACTACAAACACAGCGCGATGATAAGATATTGCAGGTAGAGCGCACATAGATGCCGACACCACCACCTAATCTCTCCAAGCCTCTACCCGACGCAACTAATTTAAAACCACTTATAGAGTGAGACGCCAGATCGCAATCCTTTAGCCATGTTTCACTAACCACTGCCGCATCAAATATGGCTCCCTCTTCCTCTAAAAATGTTTGTAATAACTCCAGATGACCGGATTTTTTTATCCCTCCAGTCCCCGCGTTTAGGTGGATAAAAGCTAAGCTACTAAGTCCAAGTCTAACGTCATCCAAAAGTTGGCATGCCTTTACATTTGGCGTAATGTTTTGATTAATATAATTTATACAATGCATTAGTAAAAATATATGGTTGTGAGAACATCAAGATGACTAAAATCGGTAATAAAAATCTTACGATAGCATCGAGAGAGTTGACAACAACGGTGAGAGAACCTCAATCAGCTTTTTTAGACGTATTGCAGCTTTCGGGGATACAATACTTAAAACCTTCGTGATGTGCCTCAAGGATGAGATTATGTTGGAGTTACGTCCCTTTAGTTTACTAGTGGCAGAGGTGCGCGATGACTTCCATGGACGGGGCTTGCGAAGAGTATTTGTAGCCAATTTTTCCACGGTGCGAATCTGCTTCTTAGGGAGTGATGTTGATCGCGGTAGATTTACACGAATCTCGGGGCCAGACGAGGTTTCTACTACTAGTGATCTCACAGCAGCAGCATAGGTAGGTGGAGATGATGCGGATACTTCAGTCGAGGAATTTGGAGGGTCTGAGGAGTCGGATGCAACAGCCTGCTGCGACGCGTCGACCACCTTGACTTGTGTTGCCTCAGGATGCTCTGATCCGACCTGTTGCAACAAGCGACACTCCATCAGTGCCTTGCGCTTCTCAATTTCGCATAGTCGGATAGGGCAGGACATCGAAGACGACGCATGGGGACCCCTGCAGTTTACGCATTTTGCCTGTTGCCTACAATTTAGCGCGAGGTGACCATTTTGACCACATTTTTTACATGAAACTTCATTACGGCAATATTTCGCAATATGACCTAGCCTCAAACACTTGTAGCATGATACAGGGGTTCCCGCATACATAATGACTTTATGTGACCTAGAAGCAAGAAACACGTCAGTCGGCGGAAACTCTATTAAATTGGAGTATGACCTGTCTGTAGGGATCGATGTTGCGGTGGATCCTATTCTCTGATGATGTTTTCTCTTCTCGCGGAGACGACACCAACCTCCTTAAGGGCAGACTGAATGTCTTCATCAGTAAAACCTTGTCTACTCCGTTTATTCTGGCGCGATATGCACCTAGATCGTTGCATTTAGCTACCACCGGAATGTCGAGGAGAGTCGATAATTGCACCCGCGGCATTTGCTTTCGTCAATAGTATTAAACCAGACTTAAATGATGCCCGCTTTCGATTCCAGCTTAGCAAGCGGGTAGGGAGTCTATGCAATTCACTGCACAATAAGAGTAGACTATCATTGAACGGCTCACTTATAGAAGCAGTCGGTCCCATTGATTGTTTTGTCGCTTCTTCGCGCAAATAACTACACGAAACGACCCTTTGGCTGACTGGACGATTTTGACCGGATGGCGCCACTTTGTTCTTTCAGCTTTTGGAGACGCTTGGGTAGTGCTTTTTGAGACTACTACCTTCCAATCATCATTCGCATCGGTTGCATCCTCAGTCTTGTCAGCGCAGTCAGTTTCATCGTTTGCCGTTCGTAGAAACATTTACTTCTGCTGGCGGTACCTTCTCCGAAATGTCTTCCACGACTATCGGCACAGACTCCATTTGATTTTCATCAGCTGGCGGCCGCTTTCGATGCCGTCACCTTCTGTTAGCTAACGCAGCTAACTTCGCTTCTCTGTCTTTCGACTCGGCCGTAGTCTTGAGTGTACAACTCAAACCGGCTCTTCCCCTCTTCTCAACCACTATCTTCCCGTTAACCCATTGTTAACGTGGAAAACAATGCTTTTCTGCAGACCACCGAAGTAGTCGGCCACTATATGCAGCCAGTGACTCTAAACGATTGTATGCAGTTAGCTGACTACTGATGACTAGTGATGACTAGATACGACAGATCGCGCAGAGCAACTGATTCGACAGTGAAGTAAAACAACCGCCCCGAGTCAAATTAGCACCAAAACGTTCAGCACGCAGTCCATTGTCACGATCAAAAACGTCAAAAAAGAAGCACACACTATGCTCCGGGCCTCAGCATCGGGCCTGATGTGGGCAGGCACGACTGAAGGCTCGCCCCATGCACAACACGGCACGAAGCAAGACACAAGTAACACAAAATCACCAAACTCAGACAGAGCTCACCGCACTCGATGCGTTCCTGGCGAAAGCCAGTAGCAGACTGTTGAGACAAGGAACACCTTTGCCAGAGAAATGATGGGCTTAATGGCGAGGTCGTGATGCGCGACCACTATGTCATCTGCGCACATTTGGCTTTCTGGAACTCATCTGGGGCTATCGATTATAGTTGACAAAATAGGCAAGCAGAAGAGTGAAGGAGACGCAATTCAGTGGGTCTCCTTGCGGGGCTCCCACATTTTGCCTTACTCGCAACACTTCCTGCTCACCCTGTACTATAAGATGCCCTCAGCAAAGAAGCTTGAAATTACGCTCAGAAGAGAGCCACCAACCTCTGCGGTCACAGTGAATTCATGAGGAGATCTCGAGATGCCGTGTCGACGGCTTTGACGCAGTCTATAAGACTGCATACAAATGGCCTCCAGGTTTTGCCACAGCTCGTTCTATCTCTGACTAAAGCACATTGATTGCACCACCACGGCCCCTCCGGAAGCAGAAACTGCTCCGGCGGAAGGGTCTGGTCGACCACGTACTCGATCCGTTGCGTAACCAACTTGCAGACTACTAGATCTTCTTTCGCGTCCTTTCAGGCTCTATATCGCGGCATAAGTTTGGTCTCGTCTGACTTTGTCGTGCTTGCTCTTAAGCAGCAGAGAAAGCCTAGCGATATGCCAGACTTCTAGAATTTGTCCTTTCTTTATGATCTCGTTGAATAAATTACGAAGATGGTTTGCCAAGAGTGACTCAAACTGCACCCAGTGGTCATAGTACACCTGGTCTGGCCCCGCACTCTTTAATCTCCGAAGAGAGCGCCAGATTCTGACTTACTTTTTCTACATCAAGGGGCAGATTCATAGTATCCTGCTGCAATGTGAGCGGGCGCTCAATCATTGGAGTCAGGCGTACCGTCTCGCAGCTATATGGGAAGATCGGTCTGGTGATTTGTTAGCTGTTCGTCGCTGAGGTTCGCGCTCCTACGAGGTCGTACAACGTAGTCCTGAGGGCTTCCGTTCTGCCCTTTCGAGCAGTCGGATTACCTCCGGCTTAGCGTATTCACGCTTGTGGTTATTGCACAGTTTTATGTAAGCACTTCTACTGTTGAAGTAGTCAAGCCTGCGTTTGGCTGGCAGGTGTGTGTGATGCCTTTTCTTTTACCTGGCGTGAGAGCTCAAGCACCCCACGGTGGGCGAGATAGCAAGCCTGAGAAAACCTTTGTCGTGATCTCCTCTGGCCCGGTTTCTTTCACCTGACTGCACTTCTCATGGATCTTTCTAGCAGTTTACATCAAGTATCCACATCATTGGCCACTTCGAGGCTATCAACCAACATGGTTCGTGGCAACCAGGGTTGGATCACTTTGCTGTTTTGCCTAAATATCAGGATATTAGCAATTGCTGACGCCGGTAGGTGCTCCTTGCAGCCGAAGCTTTTAACTTTTCCATCGACAAGTTTGTGAAACAGTAAGTCAGTTGCGCTGCTTCCGTTATGAGTTATATACGTGTGGTCTTCGCGTGCCTTTGTACATCTTAGATCTTTGCAAACCTGTAATATTAATTTTAAAACTACCAAATGTTCGATCAATAGTAGAATGTAGAGCTGATTAATATTCAAGTGCCTGTAATAATAAAAACTAAATCCTAAATGCATTATAATAAATAGACTAACATTACAGCTACTAAAGGAAGGACCAGGACCTCATACACTCAAGCTGATTCAGCGCGTGGATCGATCCTAAACTTTCAACGGAAGATTCGAGTGCATCGGATTTTTTGCATCAGAGGCTGTCGCTCTAGATTCAACAAGGGAACGCAGCATTTGGTCGAGGCACCTTGTTGAATTGGGCTAATCCTTGGTTAGAGAATCCGTGACCACACGTTCACGCGGAGACAGTAGTTTATTCCCGAGTGCTAACACAACATAAATATACAAAGAAATCTGAACTCAGGTTTACTACTAAGTATAAGTTTAACACATTGTGTTTTGAAAGGCTAGCAGTGGCCTCACAAGCGGGATGTGCACTGAAAATGTGTTTGGGATGCTAATAGATTACACATAAGTCTTTTACACCTGGCTAAAAACTCGTAGCCTTTGCCTTTGAGTGACTTCAGTTAGCGCAACTGTTGCCATTTTTCCTAGATTCGTTAGGGGAGAGGGGTAAGAAAATTTGAATGTACTCCTAGAGTTGGCAGGTAGAACACTATTACATACTATCACAACGTCCCTATATTTAGTAAGGGCATGGTGTGCCATGTCATGTTAGACTATAACAGATAGATGTGAATCTGATTAAAGGTTTTTCGTTGAATTGAAACGAGTGCTTTGTTTGCCGATATATGCAAGAAGTTGCTTTGTGTAGTGCTTTCATGCCAGGCTGTCCACCAGCCACTGAAACAATATAACTAAGGCTGAAGATGCCGTCTACTGTACCTTACAAATGTTTTATTTCGAAGTGGGAAGCTAAAACCGAACAGGTCAGACGGGAGGTCGCGGGCTTGGACGCTTTCAAGGCCTTGTACCTCTGGACTGGTCTTGCATGTGGTAGTAAAGTTTTCGGACTGACTCTCAGCTAAGATTTAACGTTCACGGAACTGTTTTTCACATTGCTTCATAGCCGGACCCCCATAAATACAAATGTGCAACGGTGGGGCTCGAACCCGCGCACCTATGTGTCTCCTCCGGTTGCGAGGCGCAGACTTAAGCCACCACGCCACCGGGCTCGACATGCATGTGGTAGTAGCCACGTATACACCAGGTACATAGTGCATGGTTATCACTACCTGGTATGTTCAAACGCCGCCTTTCACGAGGAGTACGAGTTGTATACTTGCCAGTTCTGCCTGCAAAGGTGTGCTATGCAGAGGAATGCGCATCACTAAAGTGTGAATAGTTGCACCACTTGTTGTACGCGTGAAAAGACAAATTATTATAAAGACAATTTTGTGAAGTGTATATTATATTCGATTTGAGAGAAATAAACCGAGTTGACTTAAAAATGTCTTATCGATAAGCGAGTCACACATTTTGCTAGCACTCTGCTAACTGTATATAGTTCATGTATTGAATCATTTTTAAATATGACTTCTAGACCGTTACTTCTATCGGTTCAATCGAAGGCGATTAGTTTGAGCTTGTCGTGGAAGCATAGGTCATATGTCATGCATTTGACTCATTGCCGATAACATGTAACCGTTTTAATGTTGTCTTTTCAGTTAGTTAGGCTTTATTATGCTGCAAAAAGTTACTACTGCGATTCACCATATATAATATTATCCGCAAGTACGCGTTTGACGTGCGTAGTAAGTTGGCTAAATAAAACGGATCTCCTTATTGCCACATTTCGGTTTATTAGTATTACAGATAAATACATGAAATTTTGCACTGGGCTAGTGCTACAGTTCTAGCTAGCATTTGCATGTATTTTAAAACGTGTTAATTACCGTTCTAGTAAAGCACGGTACAGCAATGTGACAAACGACGGCGGAGCCAAGAATCGCTGTTGTGGCCAAATAACTGCTTATAATGACGAGTGTCGTGAGAGGCCAAATTTTGCCGACACAGAATCTAAAACATCTGTTTTTTTGCAAAACAAACTTACATAACACACGATGCGCAGGATGGGCGCTGAAATAGCGAATACGCACAGCGAACGAATGATTCGACACACATACTAATCAGTAGGATGCAACTGCCGCCGCAACAACACTACAACAACAACAACAATAATAATTGCGTCAGCGGCAGCAACAACAACAACAAACTCAAGCGAGGCCCAAACAACGAGCAAAGAACACCTGCGCAACCCATGAACAGCCGTGCCAACATCCAAGACTTGGCTTGACTCGCCAGAACGGCAAGAGGACTGCAAAAAGGACAAAATGGAGCGGACTCCCGTCAAGCTCAATGAGCCGATTGCGTCTGATCGCGACGGCCGGCGTCAGGACGACCGAGAGACGAGGGACGACCTTCTCCTTCGTCGACCGATGTCTCGTTTTGACTGACCGACTTCCTCACCCATCGCTGAGGTGAGGCAACCAACCACCTCGACATCCCTCACCATTCGCGGCCGCAGTCGCGGCAGTGCCACGTCGGCCCTTTCCACCTGTGGGCGGAGTCGATTCGGGACAAACACGAGGCCACGAGGCTTCGAGCACATGATGACGGAGTGATGACGCGCCATAGGCAAAGAACACCCAGCCGCCGGCGACAAGATCCGGCCGAACCGGATTGCAGCTTGGCTTCGGCAGGTCGGCGGTGAATGAAACGCCTCCGTCGATCAGCACCACGTCGAGACTGTGCGCCGCTGGAACTGGTGGTGTCGCTGATATCTTCATGTACTTTGACGTTCTTTTGTCGTTTTGCCGTGCAACTTTACCTTGTGTGATTGCTGCTACCGCTAACCTCATCGACGGCGACAACCACAACAGCAACAACAGCAACAGCAGCAACAACAACAACAACGATGACGACGACACGGACGATGATGTTCATTAATGTTGCAACTATAGTTGTTGTTGTTTTGTTGCTCGTTTGTAGTTAGATGCAAGGTCCTGCGTGTAACAATAAGCACTAGTTTATCGTGCCTTTTTGAACTGTCCTGGATTGAATGATGGCGGCGACATCGACGATATTGCTGCTTAGGGCGCTTGTCGTGGGGCTGGTGTGTCGGTGGTGAACTTGCTCCGGAATACGGGACACAAACTCCTAATCTTCATCAAAGTGCCAGCACAAAGCTTGTTTTCTCGTTCATCTCTCTCTGTGACTTATGTGACTCCGCAAGCGACCTGTGGGGTTGACTCGAACAAAACACTCAAGCAAAACGAAAGGAAGCATGTAGACCGTACACGCAACGTAGGACGAGTGAATGAAGACCGCATGTGCGCGTGATATTTGGTTCACTGTCTATGCAATAGTTTTGTCTGTGACTGACGCATCCAACTCGCTGTGTCTTCACTAGGCAGCGCCCATTTTAATTGTAGTACTCGCGGATCAGTATATAGGTGTTGCGTTTAGTAACGCACGCTAGCATCAAGCAATTCGCAGACTTCAATTCTTGTTAAACGCGTACGAAGCATGCTAAGAGATCTGCATAAGCAAGATTCGTACGGTCTTCAATTATGGCTGCCGCAGACCAATTATTCGTCACACTCTAACCAAGCGGTCGTCCAATCGGTCGAATATGAGTCGAAAAAAAAGAAATATTAACTCATTAGTTATATAACTAACTTAGAAACGCGGAGAGGAACAAAGCTGGATAAAAATCGACTTCAAGAGAGGGAGAGAGCGAGAGGGAGAGGACACACAAAAGTAGAGCGCTTTGCTGAAGGATAAGCCTCAAGGGCCTCCCGAAAGGAGGACTTCACTACTGGTGTGAAATTACCGACATCGCTGTCTGTCGATATGGGGCACCGTCAGTTGATGAAGAGAGCCTGTAACGTGCTCCTTTGTTTCTGGTAAGTACGTTTGTACGTATGTGGTCATTTAACGCCGCTAATAGGGTGTAGCTCATTTACGCTGTAGTGTATTTGTGTACGATATAGTGTATTTGTTTGTGTGTGACATTATACTAAATGTGGGTGACATTAACATAAACTCATAAATACACTACAGTGTGTGATGTAGTGTTTTTTTTTTACGATGACTGGCTTGCAGCGTGCTGTTGCAGATAACACTATACAAGTATTTACATTTTATAACACATGCCCTAAGTATGTGAGAGCCATTATATGGTGCTAGCGTACAGCTAGCTACCTCAAATTTGCCTAATCAGCTGACCGAAGTTGACGGTAAGTCGCTGCCTTCGGTAGAATAACGTTTGCTTCACATATTAGTGCTCTAAACCGACTATAACATAAAAAAAAATCCAGAACTATGTGTTCCCCCTGTCGCTGAAGGCTTTCGTCCTGAACATAAAAAATTTTTGCAGACTCGCTACTGCGAGCAAATCAATGCAAATCCAGACTTCAACGCGGGATGCGTCAACGTGCATCAACGGACCGGAGCCATACGTGATCGGTGTTTGGGGAATGTTAATTTCGTCTGTATGGAGTTCTTGGTGAATATATATATATATATATATATATATATATATATATATAGAGTCAGAAAGTTTATGGCGATTTCGATAGAGTTTATACGCTGAATGTTTGCGCACTTTTTCTTCAGTACAGCAAAAGTACTATTTTGGTAGATTAGCTCAGCCCTCCGACTGAACACATAACGAGATCCCATTATGTTCTTGTTGTTTTCAATTTCGGAGTGCCGCGATGACTTAAGGATAAGCTGGACTGGTTACGCGTCTCACAAGCCTTTGTGTATATATATATATATATATATAAGTTCTTAGCATGACATAGAAGCAATGGACGGACAAACGTCGCGTACGTTTTATTCTTCAGTATAGTCTCCCCGAAGCTCAGAACATCTAGTCCAACGATCTTCAATAGCCTTTATGCTACTAGCAAAACAATGAAAATATTTGGACCCCAAATACTTGCCGACGGCGCATGTGAACTAGTAATTGCTGTTTTGATGTTTTTTGAGAAGACGCCTTTTGGGGCGAATTTCCGAACAGATTATCGTCGCACGGAACCATCCTACCTACGAATCTCCTCCCCGCCCCCGATGTTGGATCTCCGCAGGTTCCAACTGACCAATTTTGGTGCCATTTTTTTCGGCACATTTCTGCCTAATTTGTAGAACATGGGAGATGCTCGACAATTTGGAGCGTGAAATAGTCTGCGGGCCGTAATGCTGTGATGAGTTTCTTTAGCTGGATTAAGAGTATTGCGTAGTACTAGCCAGTTATTACCCTTCTTGTAGAAGTGTAGACAATCAGTAGAGTAACAGAATAATCGCAGAAACCAGTAGTCAAAGTCGAGATATGGTCAGCGGTTGCAAATCGGTCTAGAAAAATCAGTGCATTTTGTCTCAAAAGTTCCAAAATGCTCTCCGAAATTGACAGGTGTATCAGTTTTTACGCAATTGTAAGCTCGTGCGGTAATCATTTTTTATGCGCACGTGCTAATAAGACGTTTTGTACTGAATCGTAGCTTATGCAAATTTCCTTACCTTATTCGTGCATCTCGGTGGTCAGTCATCATGGTGTACCCCGGTGGTGCACTAGTTCCGTAAGCTGCATCCAGGTTGGCTTTCACTTTCGTTGCAGTTAAGCCTATAAAAATGTTTATGACGGTACTCGTTTTGCCGTATTGCCACTGGAGTGTCTGACATATTACAGTTGTGCGACCTGCTACAAAACACAACTCAAAACCGGTCCACATGATACTTAGTTTTATAGAGCGCTTTTAAATTGAAGACATGGTACAAACTTTTTGGTCCACCTAGTATATTGTAGCTTTGTAAATATGTTAGTATATCGTTTATATACTATGGCGTAAGGCGTATCTTTGTAATCGACAATTTGTAGTAAGAATTGTCCACTTTTTTCCATCGTGACCGTTTATCACTCTTTTGTGTCCCGATTGTGGTGTCTCAAGCATTTCCAGCCTTACGCGGATGGCCTAAAGTCATCTTGCAGCGCTGACCGCGTGAATGCGTGCCACGGACGGCAAGCTGCTGTTCATGGAATCCCCTATATGCTAGAGGAAAGGAAGCCTGTACGTGCCTAATTTATTTCTGTAATCATATGCACTTAATTTATTAGTTAATGTTATGGTTACAGAGAAATGTGAATAATAAATAATAATTTCTGTAATCTGTAATTTTATTTTACGTTTATTTGAATGAATATTTTGCTAACTGGCAAGTGTTGTCTCTCTCTCTCTCTCGTCTTGTCATTTCGCACGGTTTTGTGACCCCATCGACGGTGAAAATTTTCCATTGAAACATTTATAGCGAGGCGCTCAGACACATCTTTGCGTCGACGATAGTATATTAGAGTCTTTTTCCGTAATAAGCCGAGCCAATATTTGCCAGAGCCAAGCGGCTTCTAGTTTAGTACTGCCTATTTTCGCTTTCAGTACTCTGGTATTGCGAATAATCTCACATTCCAGGCGGATTTTTGATTTGTACAAAAGCAATACAAAAAGCACCTATCAATGTCATGTATAATACGGTTTCCTTGAGAGGTGCGCGTCAGGATCGACTTCTTATTTTCCAATAAAGCGCCTCATAAGCGGTTGTTCCATTTTTGGCCTCTCAGAGGTAGCTGCTTATAAACTGTATAGAGCAATTATTTTCCCGTGATACACGATGGCAGATATCAGAGCGGAGAAAATATCATACAAAAAACTTAGTTACAAAAATCGCTTTGTATACATGCGATGATCTAATCGACTGTATATTATTTTCTGTAGAAGATGCAGCAGGATATCTATAGCAGCAGGATATACGCAAACAAGTCTACGCTTTAAATTATTAAAGATTAAAGTTTTGAGAATTAACTCCTTTTTGGACACTTATATGGATGAACGTAATCTTCATACGATCAGAGTTTCCTAAACGATCGTGTTGCTTGGTTATTGCTATAGCCATTTTGCGGCTTCAAGCCTGCGTTGGTTTATTGCCATGAGTGTTAGTAGCCGTGTGCCGGCCTACCTCATCCGAGCATCAGGTTGATGGGTATGCAGAAGAATAAGGCGTATTACCATCGTTAATCTAGCCCATTTGGTTAAGCATCATTGGATTGACGATCTTCTATAGCTCTATTGACTGCTTGAGAAACAGCTGAACAGATCCTGAACACTTCGAAATTCGGCGTCGATATCATCAGAAGCTTTTTATCGCCGTTTACCCTTTCATGAGCTGCACTGCTCATAATACGTATGCGCGTGTATATTAATATATGCACAAAACAGAAGGAAAAGGCACGATGGCTAAATTAATTAGGCTTATGTTTTCTACCTCATCTGGTTAACGTGGCCAGACCAATTTGCTAATTACGTATTTAATGATCTACATTAGAGCCTCGCTTTCGCCTCCAAGCCCCATTACCCTTGTCTCAGGACGATCAATCTGCTTTTTTTACGCCGGCACCAACCGGCTTATTGCGGACGTCACTCAATATGCAGATTGTGAATTAGCCTGTTATGTAAATGTATTACCATCTAAAAAAACGTTGGATATTTTACTCTTATATATTCCCATATTACTCCCAACTTTCGCTTTCCAGTGCATCGTTTGCCGACCTATTCATCCGAGTGTCAACTTGCCTAAACATGTTTGCCTATTTTATACACCGTTTGCTTCCGTACGCTGGTTAAAACGAGATGCTTTCAGCACACGTCTAAATAATTTGAATTGACAATAATGTTTAATTTGCCAACCATGTGACTAGCGTATTCGCGCAGAATAATTTGAACAATAAATCGCACTATTCTCATCTGTACGGACAGCCTGGTACAGCGGTTCCCTAATCTGGTTAATTTCACCTGGTTCATTAAACCAATTTGTCTAACGTATGCGTCCCGTCGACGAGACGTTAGTCTACTTAAGCTGATTCGTTAGTATCGAGTCAAATAGACTGTAGACATAATGACAAATGGGTTCAAGCTCAACTTCTGGGCGCGAACCTTAGGGATCGCTGTTTTGAAGTGCGGCCGAGCCACCACGGCCATAATAATATATGCGCTTAGTTGCGCTGCAAGGACGGAGCACATCAATAATATGTATGAATGGCGCGTAGTGTCAGGGACATTCTCAACAGGGCGGCTGCGTGGGTCACTCTGCGATTAGTTTTTTCTCACGCCTTATTTCATAAAATGAATAAGCTTCAATTCTATTCACACAATAATGGAGACAAATCCCTTCGGGGATGACTCTCACCCAAGATTTAACGTCCATGGGACTGCTTTTCGCATTGCTTCATAGACGGACCCCCTAAATACAAATGTGCAACGGTGGGGCTCAAACCCGCGCACCTATGTGTCTCCTCTGGTCGCGAGGCGCAGACGCATGCCACCACGCCACCGGGCTCGACACAATAATGGAGACAGGCGTATTCACCATAACCATATCAACCCAATCCATTTTGTTATGTACTTTTGCGTTCGCAAGTGTGTTAAATGTAAACAAAATCTCTACTAACTGTTAAAACCATTGACTGCACTATGCTCAAGTTAAAAGTTGCGGAGAACCAGTTTTACAAATATACCTTGCTATTAGCTAGCTAAAGAAACAGGTTGGATTTTCGTGGCTCAAATGTTGACCCGTTAAAGCATAAAATAAAGACTAGATACCTTAATGACAAAAAAACCTAAAAAAACAGCCAATCCTGAACACTCCGAAATTCTGCGTCGACCTTATCAAAACGATTTCGATCATTTTTTTACCACCTGTGTGCGCGTGCATGTTAATATGTGCACAAAAAGCATGAAAAGACGCGGTGGCTAAATTTACTAAGCCTCCATTTACTTGATAAAATCAACGCAATTAGACTAATTTGCGAATTGCATAAATAATTATCTACGTTCAAGCCTTGCTTACGCCTCCAAGCCCATTAATTTTTCCTTAGGACGACCACGAGAATCTTGTGCACTCAGCTCTTTTATGCCACGGCCAAGTGGCTTATTGCAAACGTCACTCAATATGTATATTGTAAACAAAACTGTTAAATATAAATGTATTACCACATTAAAGAACCTTATACTGGATTTCTTACTTTGTCTTGCTATACGTTTGCATTGTACTCCCTACTTTGCTTTTCAGTGTATCGTTAGCCGATCTAATCATCTGAGTGATAACTTGCATAAGCCTGTTAAGCATATTTTATACATCGTCTTTACGTACGCTGATTAAAATCAGAGGGCTTTAGCATATAACTGAATTGTCTTAATGGATCATCATGTTCATTCGCACAGCGTTATTTTGCCAATTATATGACAATTTCATTCGCACACAATACGCACAATTACGTAAAACATCGTTTTCTACAAAGTACACACGCGAGAAGCAAGTTTAAAAATTTGTAACTTGAATTCAGTATGTTCGTATGTCATTTCTAATAGCTAAGTGGAGGTCAAGAAACACATAGTCGGCTGATGGGCATATCTATGAATGTAGTAGTTTACTATGTTTTTGATAGCGTTAAATATTGCTACATAATCTGTGTATGCCTAGTTTGTATTAATCCCAAAGTGCCTGGTGTCACTTTTAGTAAGAAGGGGCAATTAATATTTAGTAAGGGAATCCAGCTTATTTTGACTATTTGTTGCCTCGTGATTTACTCGCCTCAATATACCACTTACATTACGGAGAAAGGACTTTGTATTAAGATCAAGTCTATATGTAATTGCGTACACAAAGCCGTTTAGCAAGCCTCCGATGATTAAGGAAAAGTGCCAACTGTAAACTCTTCTTGAAAAAGGAATATCTAAGCGAACGTTAATAAAGCTACATTTCAAGTCATGACTTGGCAGACATACGCTAGAAAGCAGAAAGCACACAAAGAAAGCTGAATTTAATTGTAAATATGTTCACACGCAGAAGCCTCGACTGCAAATGTGGGCCAGTAGTGTGGGGCTGACAACTCACTGTAAACTCGTCATATTCCCGTCCCTCGTTTCGACAGGAGACTGCCTGCATGGCACCTCTAACAATCAGCGAGGACCGAACCCACTTCTGGTGAGGTTCTTCACCAAGGACGGGGAGGCGTGCAATGTATGCTGGCTGCCATCTTTACCAGAAAAGTATTTTTGTAGACTTGTAACACTCACTTTTATTGTGTGAAGGGCCTATCATAATTTAATAAGCTAGTTTTGGATCCTATCAGTTTAGGATTCAAGTAGTTCATTGCTTGAATCTGGTATCGTTGTCATCATTGAGAGCGTTAGGGGTGCGCGCTATTTTGCTCAGGCTGGACAGCCTACTATTGTGCAGTTCTGGGTTTCCTAAAGTCCATTGCTGCTGTGGACATTAGCACGTTTAGTAGGACCACTATGCAAATATGCCCCGTATCAAGCAGGGTTCTATGGAGGAGCTCGGCTCTTGATTAGACCCGTGGACTTGCATCAAAAATGAAACGGCTTTTCTGGGTGTTACTCACAGTGAATGTTAAAGAGGTGTCGTTATCATTCGCAAGGTATCGGAGGCGAGCTCCCACGATAGAACCAGCGCTTCTAGCCAGGGATTCAGGCAGGCGTACAAAGGAATTTGGCCCTTCCAGGATAAATACTAGGTCTGTGGTCTTTCGTGCATTAGGGCAAAAGCCGGTCCAGACCATCATTGTTCCCGTAGCGGCCACAGCTTCTGAATAAGTTTTCAGAAGGAGTTCGGCCGGAAGGACGAGGACCCCGTCCGGACTTGGGGTGTTGCCTTGCTTAAGGCGTTCTAATTTCTCGTAGACCTCCTGCAGTGTGACTTTTCTCCTCTTCTTATACTGGGATCGCTAGGTAAGGCGTTAGGGTCAAGGGAGTACGTTGCGGAGAAGAGTCCAGCTGGCGCCTTCCGTTTTCTTTGTCGAGAGTAAGTTTTACCTTTCTCCGTAGTGCGGGCTGTCCTTTTTATCATCTTGAAGGGGAGGCCTTAACGATCAAGTACGATTATAGTATATTTGATTGTAAACTCACGTTTCCTAATATTGCATTTCGTCTATTCTGACAGTTTGTTCCATTTGTCAAGGCTTAAAAACAACTGCATGCACGCAAAAGTGGCAAGCCTACTGGTGTGCTCTCGCCTTTGCGCCACCCCTGTCACCGCTAGAGAAATCACATAGGACGCATAGATGTAAAATCATTTGTTTGAAAACTCGTTGGCAGCAAAAGCGTCACAATAATAATGTAGAAAAAAGACTATGGTTGGACTATAAACTCCTAGGGCTACACTACTACTACTACTGGTTGGGCATCGACGACCACGACGACAGTAACAACAACAGCGTTCTTCGGGAGAGTCCTGATAGTAGACACATGTGTTCAGTTCTCACATTGACTAAGTACTAGCCTGCGCAAATATATTGGTTACCTCCGTCGTTTCTCCCCAACCGTCAGGAGGCCGGCGGTAAGTAGGCGACCTCTGCAGTAATGATGAGCTGCCGGCTCGTTGCGAACTCGGCCTACCGCTCAGGACGCAGCGGTCATCAGACCACCATCAGACCCCGTCCACCAAACCCCTCACACCACTCTAGGTACGAGACTGAGAGCTTTCGGAAGACAGACAGACAGTCAGACAAGGTAAATTGATAGAACTGCCGATATCATCCGTATGTCTATCCGTCCGTCTTTCTTTCTCTCTCTCTGTGTCTCGGTCGATCTGTCGGAACTCGGAGACGACCCGAAACAAGTCAAAACCAATCCTAGCTTATCTACTACTACTATCATTACTTCTACGGCAGCGTTACTACAGTATGACGAAAACGAGAACGACCCTCTTCTCGCAGTCGCGTCGCCTCGCCGAGATCTGTTGTCGTTGTCTGCCAATAGAGATGCGCAGCGGCAGCAGCAGCAGCAACGATCATTAGAAGTACACTGGTGACAATTATCCCTTACTACTACGTACCTTTCTACTACTATTACGACTATTACTACTACTGCTACTCATGCGAGCAAACATACCACAGCTGTTGCTGTTGCCACGAATTCTCCTATATACTCCTATATCCTGTATATAACTACTGCTAGCACTGCGTAAATCGCATGACCATTCTCGGTGCGTGTCTGCACGTATATATATATATATATATATATATATATATATACATATATAAATATATATATATACATATATAAATATATATATATATATATATATATATATATATATATATATATATATATATATATATATATATATATATATATACATATACATATATAAATATATCTCATAGCGATTCGGAGTTTACCACGGTGACCCGGCATAAGCGCTCTCGCGCTATGAAGGTGCCGCCAAGAGTAAGATTCGACAGGCAGGAAGCTGTTATATTCTCCGCAGATGACAACGCCCTTGAGCACAACTTTAACGAGATCTGTGACGACATCGCGAAGATCGTCGGGGGGAAAATAGAGGAGCCTCGCTTCACTAAAAACGGAGAACTTGTCATAGTCGTGGAGAGGGAAGATGATAGAGCAACTTTACTCTCGCTATCGGAGTTAGCGAAAGTTAAAGTCTCATCAAGAATAAGCGGAACACGATCTACAATAAAGGGCAAGATCACCGGGGTTCATTCCTCAATCTCGGAATCGGCGATATTATCGGCGCTGCAGTCTTCCGGAGTGACAGAAGCTTCTCGGGTAAAAGCAAAGAACCCCAGAACCAACGCCGTGTCGGCTACGGAGCACGTTATTTTGACGTTCTCTGGCAACAGCTTTCCGGCTGAGGTGCGTCTGGGGCTTAAGCGACACGGAGTGGTACTATACCATGAACCCTCGCAGTGCTATAGGTGTTATAGTCTAGATCACTTCGCCGCTAACTGTAAAGCCCCAAGGCCCAAATGTCGAAAATGCGGCTCTATGGAGCACCTCAGAAAAGACTGCAATGCTCAGGCCCGCTGTTGTTTATGCAACGGGGAGCATGAGGCCACGTGGGGAGCATGTCCGCAAAGACTGCTACGCATGGAACAACTAAAGAGAGCCTCGCGAAGCATCGTACAGAAGCAGCACGACGCCCCGTCAGTCCCAATCTGCGTACCAGTATCTAACGTGCAAGCATCCGACAATTTTACGAAGCGAAGCTGGTCTTCGGTCGTAAAAAATGGGATAAAAGAAGTTGACGGTGGAAGTCGTATCCCCACGACACGCATAGAGGAAGCCGACCGTATTGCATTAAAGCCGGCAGCTCCGTCACAACAGCCAGACATATCGGCACAACCATCGACGGACAGTATTGTAGAAGAAGTACTCCGCAGACTATCCCCAATCATTCAAAAAACTATAACGAGCGTTATCTCAAAAGTCTTGGAATCCGTACTGCCAGTTGTTATACGCGCAGCAAGCGGAGCAATGGCACAGCCAGAGAAGAGCATAATGAACGCTACCTCGCTAGCTGAGTCGATCCAGCAAGCTTTCTATAATAATGCCAAAGAAACTGCGGCACCCCCCGTGAATCAAAATGACTGTCGTGACAACAACAACAACAACAGCATTACGACCGGTGGATCAAAGACCCGGTGACGCTCGGAAAAGATCAAACTCAAGGAACAAAAGCTTACGCAAGTTATCAAAGTAGTACTATGGAACTGCGAAGGACATGGCGTATTAGAACTGTTAGGCGCGGAAGCACTCCGAGGAGTGGATATTCTAATTTTGACGGAAACTTGGGCTGTAAAACCTTTTACTTTAGGGGGCTTTCACGGATATCACGCACTTGCACATAAAGGCGAGGGACGGGGTAGACCAAGTGGGGGGGTTTCAGTATTTACGAGAGCAGAAATTGGAGAAATGAAAATAGGAATAATAGCGGAAAATTTAGTAGCAATAGCGTCAAGGGGGGTGGAGATTGTGGCAGCTTATGTAAAGCCGGCAGGTGTAGAGTCTATTGAGACCATGACAGAACGTATTATGCTCGGGGTTGAGGCTGTGCCTAGAAAAGCACCTATGATTCTAGCGGGGGATTTCAATGCCAGGTTGGACAAGGGAATTTCTGAACGAACTGAAGCATTCTTGGAGATTATAACGGAGATAGGCTGTTGGTTAGTCAGCGAGCCCGGCCTAAACACATTTGAATGTAGTACAGGAGCGTCAGTCATCGACGTTTTTGCCACAGACAGAAACGGGAATGATATAACATTTTTAGGGGAAAATACATCTTTTCGGGAAGGAGCGGGACTTAGAAGGCATATACCCATGGGAATGACATTTAAGATTAGCAGCAGTGGGGAGGAGTGTAGCCGTAGGCAGGGGCAAAATTGGATAGTGGGATTTTCTTAAAGGGAGTTGGGGAAGTGTGTCCACCAGGGGAAATTCACATAGAGTCATATGAGCGTAAACTGGTAAATCTAATCACAAGTGCAATAGTTCCGCGTCAAGAACAAAAAGGAAGGCCCTGGTTTAACGAGCGGTGTAGAGCAGCAAAAAATGCAAACAGGCTAACTAGGGACTACGTAAAGATTTTTCCGGTAATGAGGCCGTTAGCTATAATGGTAAAGAAAATGACGCAAAGGACATACAAGGAAGAGAAACAGAAGTACTGGGAAAGCCGGGAGTGGAAGTTGTTACGAGAGGCAGAGGAACACCCGCACAAATGGCTAAAGCATAAAAGAAAACAGCAGTGCCCAGTGGAGACTGAGAGACTAATTAAGCACTTTGCTGGTATGCTACAGGGAGCCGACACCACTCCAAAAGAAATAATATTATACAATGGGCCTTGGGACAAAGACACAAAGCTTGCACGGGAATGGGTAGTTCGCGAGATCACAATCGAAGACGTTGTCAGCGCAATTGAAAGAGCGCCTAGAGGTAAAGCGGCCGGAAACGATATGATAAGAAATGAACACTTAAAGCAAACGTTGGCACTGGCGCCATGCTGGAAAGCTCTATTCGATGAATGCCTAAAGTCCGGGAAAATGCCTAAAGCGTGGAAGGAAGATACTCTCATTGTTATACCTAAAGGGAAGGGCATAGAAACAGAGCCGGAAGCTTGGAGGGGAATAACACTTAAGAGTTGCCCCTATAAGATATTCTCGGGGATAATATCAGATCGACTGGAGCACTTCCTAGAAACCAGAAACGCAGTACCAGAAGAACAACACGGGTTTAGAAAATCCAAGTCGACCCATACGGCCCTGCGCCAATTGCTAGCAGAGATTTGGGAAACTCTAGCCGAGCCAAGAAGACCGCTATATGCGGTATTTATAGATCTTAAAGCCGCCTTTGACCTAGCGCCGAGAAACATAATTATGGAGAAGCTAGCCTTGGAGGGAGTTCCGAATCAGCTGTTAAAAATTTTGGGGGCCATCCTTAGGGAGAGCATAGTATGCATCGACAACGGTATAGGGATTGTGGGAACAGTAAAGCAAACAACCGGCGTGGCTCAAGGAGACGGGCTCAGCCCGTTGCTTTTTTCAGTATTATTGGGAGAACTACCCAACCGGGTAAGACAGGGGTGGACTCGAGAGTGGGCAAGTACTTTAATGTATGCAGATGACATTGTAATCTATGGTAGGAGTCTATTTAGGGTTAAACAGGGACTGGAACGAATAATTGATTATATGGACGAGATGGGGCTTAGCATAAACTGGCAAAAGACAGTAGCAGTTAAGTTTCGACGAGGGGGTCGATTAGCAAAAAACGACGTTATTCAAGCTAGGGGCAATGTAGTACAATTTGTAAATAAATTTACTTATCTGGGTGTCACTATAACGTCGAATGGTAGCAGTTTCCGAAGACATATAGAAAGCAGAGTGGGAAAAGCAATCCGAGCGGCAGCAGCAATTAAGAGCCCGCAAATGTTGTCAATACATACCGCCTCCGCTCTTTTCAAAATTAAAATAGAACCAATAGCAACATTCGGTATATCACTTATATGGGAAAAATTGGGAGAAACAGAACTGCAGTTACTAGATAGAGCCAGATTTTTCTTTATGAAACGGGTTTTGGGTTTAGCCAATTCAAGTAAGAATAGAATAGTTCATATCTTAGAGGGGGGGAGTTTAATGACACAGGAATTACAACTTCGATGGGGTTTACCTAGGACGAAGGCGTTTGAGGCTTATACTTTGAAGTGGACGGAAAAATTGAAGGGAATCGATTTAGGAATATATTATACGGTAGCGATGACAAGCACGGCCTGGCGAGCAGCGGGGTATAAAGGCAGACATTTAACTACGGCGTTTGCAGCCCACGGGTTTCATCACGTGTTATGTAGCACGGAAGAATTCCACGATCCTCAGGAGTGTTGCAGGTGCACGAGGTGCTCTGCCCAGTGCGATAGATACCACGCCGCAGCATGTCCTGCAGTTCAGTCAATAGCTGAGCTTGCAAGATGAGAGAAGACCCAATGACGTGAAGGAAGCACTAGTTGTGTCTGATGTATATGTTTATAATTTTACCCAACCTGGGTGTTAATAAACCATAATAATATATAAATATATATATATATATATATATATATATATATATATATATATACATATATTTATATATATATGTTGAGATAACGGGTGTGGTAAGTCACGTGTGCAGATTTCAATTATATATGGCCAAAACCCAGTGATGTCGAGTGTCTCGTACATTTTTGCGAGACAAGATTCGTGACTCAACAACTGGTCATTATACGATACGACTATGATTAGCTTTGCTATGACGACTCTCGTATGGGTGATTGTTCCACCATACAGTGTTTTCACTTCGATGATTCGACGCTTGTCGGGGGGAAAACAAACGTGCGCGAAGAAAGTGGCGTTTATATCTCCGCTACGGTGCGCACTGGTTGTGCCCACCTATTGGCTCTCTCGAAGTGAACCGTTGAACAGTGACTCATGCTAGCATCCGTTGTGCGTTGAATTATTCGAAACCCCGATGAAAATGATTTTCTACTGTGTTCGGAGCGGTCAGGCAGCATTCAAGCTGTCAGCCTTATCCAGGCTCCGCATGAAACGGTGGTGACTAGCTCGAGTATTAAAATCGCTACAGGGAAGCCAGAACGACACCGTTGACAACACCACATGTGAGCTTTACATATTTATCTGCTAACTATTTTAGTTGCCTCTTGTTCTGAGCTTATGTTGTGGCCTTGACTTGACCGCTCGATCAGCGTATTCAATTGCGGCCAAGCCGCGCGTTTCTTCCGCTTGGTTGATAGGTGGCCTTTCGTTTCCTTTGCTCTTTGCCCATTTCCATTAATTGATTGTGCTCCAACGGCAGCGGCGGCGGCAGCAGCAGCAGGCTGTATGGCTGGAAATTCGTACGTTATTGTGGACCTTGACCTAGGGGGATTCTTGATCTCGAACCATCAGAGCAATGTGCTGAATGAAATAGAGCGCAGAGAGTTTACCACATCGTAACAGGTGCCGGCCGGCGGTAAAAGCAAGGGCCGTTTTTACAATCGGTAAAGCGTTGTATTGTCTTAGTAGCCTCACATCAACACCAGAACATGCTCGTTTGATGGCGCCCTACGACAATAGCGAGGCATTTCTCGGCGAGCACGTTGTGCGATTATATTGGGTATACGATAATATTAACTCTAAACTAAAAAAAAAACGTAAGAAAGAATGCAGAAAAAAAAATATGTCGACAAAAGCGCAGCATCAGCGAAATAGTAGAAGGCAAGGTACACATAACTTAAGTCGCGCAGTATTCCTGATAATAACGCTAAATATTGTGGTTCGCACCTTTATGTTTGCTGGTCATTTAAAACAGGATATTTTAGGCTCTGACACCGCAACAGAAAGTGTAAATACAAATAATATGAATACGAAAGAAAGGGCAAGCAAATATGGATCACCACAGCGATAGTTTGTATCACTGCAAAAACTTGTTAACCTTACTCTCTAGTGATACATATATAAAAAAAAAACTAAAGAGATGATATTTCGCCGCATAGGCAGGCTCACCGGAAAAGATTAATTTTGCCTGAGGTCAGCACCAATAGAATTTCTTCAGTATTTTTGATACCTTGGAGTAATCTTCATGCGCAAGGATTACATTTTACCAAACATATTGAAAAAAAAGCACTCGCAAAGGCCTTTTGCTTTTTCATAGTATCTCAGAGCCTCATCGATTATCGCTAATTGTTGCTCTCAGCCTTCTTAATTTAAAGATTGCACTGACCGCTGCTTGCGGGCTCCAGGTAATATGGCCCCATTTTTCCAAAGCGAACTCGAAAGTACTCGACAAAATTAAAGCCAGTTTTCTAGACAAAGAGTAATGGTAGTTGTTTACCGTATTAGCCGCAATCGGCTTGTGTCTTTGTTGCACTTCAAACTGCACAGTTACGTGGCTCTAGCGCGATGATGCCAGTCCACTTCTTTCCAGAGCACCATTGTACAGATATTGTAAGCAGCAGTCCTCTCTAAAAGATATCGACAAAAACAGCGATAATGCTTGTCATTTTTTCTAGCAAAATCGTTCATCGTGATCCTTATGGTCGACGTAGTAAATGCGTTAACCGTACGGATAGGAAAATGTGGACATTCGTTCGGCATGTTCTGTGACTGCTCGGAGCGTGTGGAAGTGTCTAGGTGCTTGACTACCCCGGTTGCCCTTGATGATGAGCCGTATTGGCATCTTCGGAGATACGTGCAGGGTCGGTCACACCTGCAGCCTGCAGGAAGCCACCCGCGCAGATCTCGCTAAAGATGCTAACCGAAGACAAAAGACAGAGCTGTGTGACGAGCGAGCAGGACTTCGCTCTCCTGGATTTTCCTGAATCCCGCTGTCGGCGTCACGGAACATATGTCACCACTACCACTCACCCAGCCATCTATCTGAAAGACCGCCCGCCATATGGTAGCAGATGCTTCCGCCATCATAGATTGCAAATGTCATTTGAAGGACAGCCTACATCTTTCCCATCAATGCTAACCATAACATTGGTAGTAAAAACGACAGCAATATACTGTAAAACTGGTAGAAGGACTAGGAGGAAAGCGGCGATAAACGAGGCGATTCATAAAAAAAAATATACGGAACACTAAACAACAGTACTGAGTCATGGTCAAAACAGCGACAACGCTAGGAAAAGAAACCATGCTGGAAGCAATGGTTTCGGTTTGTGGAGATGCCCAACCACGTCTATCAGATATTATAGTTAACAGCCTCTAAATTGAGACCTTGAACGAATTTGCTCACTTTTACGTTAAACGCAATCAATGATAATGAGTGCGGTGTCGATTAGTAGTAGCCTTCTGAATTATAGCTAAAACAGCCTCTCATTAAGTTACGTTTTAGCCTTTGATTTTAACTTTACACAACATCAAATTACGTGGGTACCTGGAAACTTTTTTTCTATTTCTCGCGTAGTGAGGAGTAAGTTAAGGATCGAGTCCACTGGCTGATAGTGTCATCTTTATTGATGTGTGGGTGGAACATTCGTATTTATTCTCGCGCGTGCAATGATGTGAGAAAATGGAGAGCACAAGCATATCGGCGTCACAAGAGCCGTACCCAAAAATCGGGCTACGAAACTCTTCCCATGTTCAAGGAATTTTGTATAATGGATACATTATAGGGCTGTGTTCCGAGTATTTTGCAGTACATGTCGTATTCGTGTAATTTTTGTAGAGTCTTTTCATGATTGCACGACAAGCGTCTGTCTCTATTGATCTATTTTTTCCTTGATAACCTTTAACGTAGCGCCGCTTTAGTCTAGTACGCATGCACATTATAGACATATAAAAAATATACGAAACGTCGTAACGACCAAGCCAATCGAAAATTGAGTATGCTGTTTTGGGATAACGAAGTGAGACAACTGAAGACACGAATGGAATGTGCGCATCTGCGGACGCCTGCGCATGACAGAGGAGAGAAGCAGGCAGTTGCGTATCCCGTGTAACTGACGTAGGAGTATGTGTGAGAACATTATGGGCTCTAATTACAAAATTCGACAATTGAGGAGCAGCGAGGTGTTATCAGAAAACTGACTGCGGAAGATGTTCAACCGGCCGATAGCCCTCGCCCAAAAGTGGGTATTACACGATGGGTACCGAAAAACTTCAGCGAAGCGCAAAAGGAACTGTGTATGGGGCAACACCTATTCCTGTATCAAGAAAACCCCGCTTTTTTGGAAAGAATTGTCACCGGTGACGAGAACTACTGCCATCACTTCAAGCCAGAGCCAGAGTTATACCCACAGTGTCGTTTCGGACCTCTTTTTGACCCATTTTTTATAGGTCTTATTAGGTTTACTAAGTATACCTCATGGGGTTAACAACTGTTCCTATGCACGTGTGTCTTCGCCCCCTATTCCCGCGTGCCGTCAGCTTTAACCGTTAGGACTTGCAATGCATGCAGGTCTGGGCGTTTGATTTGTATGGGCCTCACATCGTTGGCCGGCGACATTGGGTATATATATAGGATCGGAACAGATTATTATCTAAAGGGGGAAGGTCCGAAGTAAATGGTGAGTGAAGGAAAACATCTCATGCAAAATTCAGCAATCGCAGGTTGCCACAAATGCCTCAAAATAGATGCTTTTATCTCTTTTTAATATTAAAAACGCATGGCGTAGGTGGTTCATAACGTCGTTTTCGGTGTGCCCCCCGCGTCGTCGCATCGAAATATTGTCGAGCTAATTCGATAAAGCACAGACTACAACAATAGCAGACGGCCCTTGTGGATAATACAATCTCGCCTCCCACCAAAAGGTTTCAACCATATGTGAAAATGTTTCCCCTTAGTTTGTCGACCGCGATGTCAACCGAACGAAGACAATCGTTCTACACCAGAATATGAGGGTAGTATTCAAACATGCTTTTTGTTTATGAATTGGCTAATTGGAGCAAACGTATTAGTTACGTATAGTTAATATTGGCAAACAAAATTACCTAGTAAGACACAGATCGTTTACAGTCTATTTCAACGGACGGGAAGGTCGGGATCAACCTTACAGGCAAAACGTGTATATGGTTGGCTGTTTTTGGGTGAACAGCGCCAATAAATTGACCGCCTAATATCTCTAGTATAACTTGTTTTTATTTTTATTCTGTATTTAATCGCGCCATTATCGCGCCACATGCTTGTACGATCCCATAGTGGCCCTGCTTAATGGATACGATGTAATCAATGCGAGATTTTTGTTTGTAATTTGCGTCTTTCTTCTTCGGTTTGCACCAAGACCACAACACACTGATAGCAGCGTAGGTTGCCGTCGCCTGACCATGCAATTGCCTCTAAATATAGAAACGTTCGAGTTATGGCCATTCCGTCGATCTGACGTCAACCTTGAGACATCGCTTGTGCAGTTACCAATTCGATTAATCGAGTGCACGTTTTTAGTCGTCCTACAGTACTCTAAACTATCTCGATTTCTCTCTCTCTCTCTCGTATTGTAGCTACATCTCACTCATACTCTCGCCTGGAGAAAAAACTACTGATTTCATTCAACAGACAATACGGGGTTAAACAGATGCGAGGCATGACATGCGGGACAAGACGGTTGGTCTTCGAGGTCTTCTTTTCCGACGACGAAGGCGATCTCTGGCCTCTACGTCTTGTGGCTTTTTCTTCTCCTTTTTCCTTTTTTCCCTGTCGGTTCATTTCTTTCGTATTTGTTCCGTGATGGTGCCGCTTTCTTTGTCGTTGGTGGTGCTGCTGTTGTTGTTGTTGCTGTTGCTGCTGCTGCCGCCACCACCACCGCAAAGAAGCGGCTGATCGAGCCGCCGGATTGCGCTGTCTGCTTGGACGGCGTTTTTCGGATGTTGCAGACCGCCCACGGACGACGGATATCGTTGCGTGACCTTGTTAAAGGCCACACTTGGTTTGGCTCGTTCGTTTGTTCGAGCCTCATTTGATCGTGAGGGCCCTCAGCGCTCCGACCAGCCCGACCCCGAGGGGAGGCAGGCGTACAGGTATGCTGGCTAGGTTACTACGGTCATGCTGCTCGGCCTGATTCGGCCCTCGACTAGCCCTGTTGCTTCGCTGCACGTTCGCTGCAGGGCTGACAGGTGCAGGTTGTGTGGACGAGATGCCGGGTGCTGAGGTAAGCTGAGTTCGTTTTTGAGCTGAGCTCAATTCTCCCAGGGCACCCATTCATTCATTCATCCATCCATCGACGATTATCGACAGATATTGATGCTGGTGAGAATGTCCAAGATGTCGACCGACTATGTCACCAGACGGCTATGTCGAAGCATAACCGGAAAAAAACAGCGAAGAGAGATGCTGCCAAGTCTGCTATTGGTGCTTTTATATACGCTATATATTTATATACGTGTCTGCCCGTTATGCCTGCTTGGCTAGAGAACTCCTACGACGTTGCGTGGACCAAGATACAGTGACTGTAATTGCAGTAATCTCGACGACACTCGTAAATACAGAAGAAGTCATTTTTAGTCTACCGCTGAAATTTCATTGACAACTTGCTTTAAGTTTTATTCGGTATTTAATCGCGGCATTGCGATACATACTTGTACATCTTGATCTCCTAGTGGCCCTGCTAAATGGATAAGATGTGTTAGATACGAGATCAACTTGTTGCTGATTGTGTTATCACCGTTATGTCGTCGCCGTCGTCGTCGCTGTTGTTGTTGTTGTTGTTGTCGTCGTCGGCGTGTCTAGTGATACATAGGGCCTTTGCCAAGTTCCATCAGTCAAATAGAATGACAAGGTTGTCGTGGTGTTTATGGAAAATACCATGGCAATGCCCTATTTAAAATGATGCGGCGGTCAAGCGAAACATCACCAGCCGGCGACAGGAACAGTTTTGTTCCTAAAAAAGATTAACTGGTAAAGTGTATGATGCACGCCGCGTGTTGTTGTTAAATTCGCGGCAGTCTGGGGCTCACAAACCCACTAAAATCCACAGTAACTTACCACGAAAATAGCCTGCGACAGATCTCGTCCATGTCTTGTTGGTGTGAGTCGTGGACAATCAGACATAGTTGGGTGTCAACAAATGCTATTATTTGGACGTCAAACGTATTTTACATATATATATATATATATATATATGTCCAGCTGAAATCTCTCAGCCTTTGCCCCTATGAAAGTCCTTTCAGTTTGACCAGAGCCTGTCAGGGGACGTTCTAGGCACAGTCGAACATACTCCTCCTAATGTTGGCTTCTAAAAGACACCTATGGACCACATGACTTCATTGCTATCTTCCGACAGGCGACAAGTTAGTCATATTCGATTTATCCATTGTAGAATAATCGCTGTATGAAGTAATATCAAAAAATTACATTTACATACATATTGTTTATTTTGCAATAACTTTGCATTTTAAGATGATACATAATTACAATGAAGTCGTCATTATATACAATTTGAACATTTCAGCGACCGTCCCACCGGGCGAAAAAGTGCAAAGACCGCCGACGCGTCTTGCAGCTCGCTGCGTGATAATTAGCGCATATCTGCAATCAGAACCGGCAACGACATTGATAGCCAACTTCGTGAAATTCTTGGGTCGAACATACCAAGTGATAGTAGCCATGCACAATGTACCTTGTGTACACGTGCCAGCTAGTGCATACCATTCCATCCCAAAGCTCCCTGGCGAGGTACACAGCTAGCAGCGTCACCTTCGCCCGACACCTGTGGCCGATGTGCTGGGTAAAGGTCGTTCCCGTATAGTGTAGTCTCAGACCCAATTACGGGAAGGAGTTGACAACTACAGCGGTTGACCACAACAGGGTTTTACGTCTGCTGCAGCCAATCGACACCCACGGCGAAACTTAATGGCGTTTGTTTTCTGCGAATTTTTTTGTAAGCTTTTGCGGTGAATGTAACTTTCTACGTCGCCGACAATTCCACGAATGGCAGCGCGGTCCCGGTGGGCCACTACTTTGTCATCCGCATACATACCGACGAAGGCGTTTCTAAACTCTTCCCGCACATGGCGGGCTAGGTCTGCGATGAGCAAGGCGAAGGCCAGGCAACTGGGGGGGGTTTCCTTTGACTCAGCTGCGAGGTGCCCTCGCCTCTTATGTTTACTTCAAGGCGAACTTCAGCAAAGAAGATGGAGAACACTCGTAGGGAAGAACCACCCACTCCAGCAAGTCTAAATCATTCGACTAACAAGTAGTAAAAAAATATCTTTAGACAAGACAGAAACGTAGCAGCAGGAAAATACACAACCGGATTCAACACCTAAGAAGAAGAATGTATCGGCCTCGCTTTTTTTAGAGCCGAGTTTCATATTTGCGTATGGGGAAGCGGGTAGCGCGCTTCAAAATGAATGGGCAACAAAGTTAGCCAACCGAGTGATACGAGTGGAGTTAGGGCAGTCGTCGCTTAACTAGTGTAATATACTGTCCAGTTTGATTACAGGGTCCCGTGTTGTATCATGGCACTCTTGTAGATAGAGATTTGTATATAGTTTTCAGAACATCAGCAGGCAATGCCGTTTATTAATTGCGGACTGCATTGCGGCGTCAAAGTCCGGAAAAATTTCTACATTATTTGATTTTAGAACGTGGGCATATATAATATGTTTGTCCAAATTTGTATGTAGATAGAAACATCTGGTTTTCATCATCCTATTTATTTCACTTATATTGAGTATGCATATAACATAGACAGTTATACAGATTATACAATTATACAGTCAGCCGCTCGTGGCATGTTATTCGAGAAAGGCAGTGCAGTGATCTCTTCGCAGGAGCCAGGCAGACGCATGAAACTTCGTACACACCTGAGAGCACAGTCGACAGACGCACTCGGTGTATTCGTGGAAGCTCGTATTCGAACAAACCAGGTGATGATAGCCATGAACTATGTATCTGGTATAGACGTGGCGATTGTCACATGCAAGACCAGACCAGAGGGGAGAGGCCCTGAAAATATCCAGGTTTCCGACCTCTCGTCGGACTTGTTCAACTTTATTTTCCCATACCGAGATAAAGCTCTCGAATGGTACTGTACGCGGCGTCTTCAACCTCAATCGAATTATCTCAACAACCGGTGCACAGCCTGACATTAGGTACACAAAGCGGCTCCTTGCCCGCAAGGAAGTACTCGCTTCATGTACATTGTGAAACACCTTTCAAGGAAACCAAAGTTTGCCCGAGTGAGGTGTTCCCATACTCTGTCAAGGCCATACATCAGCGCTGGAATAATCTTGAAGTAGAAAAGCGCCACTGCCGTCGGGACGTACAGTCGTCGGACATCGCCTACCTCTCCATAAAGAGAAGTTAGGGCTGTACGCACTGTCTTGACGATGTGAGCAGTGAAGGTCGTCCCAGTATAATGAAGCCGAAGCTCCAGATACCGGAAGAAGTTGACAAATTCCAAGGATTGGCCGCCGCAACGTATAACGTCTTTAGCAGCCAAACGACCTCCTCTTCTGAATTTCATAGTCTTGGTCTTCATGGCGTCTATTTCCAGCCCTCTTGAGACAAGGAACACCTCCTAGATAGAAACATCTAGGTATATTTTAACTTCAATTATAAATAAAACCCCAGATAATAGATAAGAACCTTAAAACTCTTGGGCGAAGGCGCACGAGTATACTAGACAGAATACGCAGAAGTTTACTAAGGGTTCTAGTTAGCCTTAAAACTGCCAAAAATGTAAATGCTTTGAACAACAATAGTGCGCGAAGCGAAATACCAGACTGCTGCAAATTTAAAAGAAGTAATGAGAGTCTATGTGATCAATATTTATAAATATATATATATGCTTCGTGGGACGCCATAAACCAAGCACTTGTAAACAAAGGCGTGTCTCCCTACTTACGACGTAGCCTAGCGTCGAACCTAAAAGACCGACATCTACATACATAAAGCGTGGACTACGCAGTCACAGCCGGGGTCCCCCAAGGATCTCTACTGGGACCAACCACGTGAAATATTACCTACTATAGAGTTCTTAGTCTACCGCATCCCCGGGAGTTTATTCTATCGCCTACGCAGACGATCTGGCACTGCTCGTTACAGCCCGTGACAAGGATCTGCTTGAAGGAACAGCCAACGGAGCCTTGGCGGCTATCCGACAACAGCTCCGCATGCTGGGTCTCGAACTGGCTTCACATAAAACGGAAGCAATTCATCTAAATGGTCAGAAGCGTTCTCCACGGAATTTAAATTTACACTTGAAAGGTCACCCAGTAATACCCACGCCCATGGCCTAGTTTCTGGGCGTGATCCTGGATAGGGATCTCGCAGGATCACCTCATGCGCGTTATGCAGCAAAAAAGGCAGCCAAAGACTCAGCAGAGCTACGGAAAATCCTCCCACGGTCCAGAGAAGTAACCGATTCTCGGCGGCGCCTCTTAGCATCAGTGATAGAGAGCATCATGTTTTTCGCCATACCTTTATGGAAGCGTACAACTACCAGAGCTAAAACACGCCGCGTTCTCAACAAGATTCAAATACCTATGGCGCTTTACATAGCACGAGCAAGTCGCACGGCTTCCACAGCAGCCATACAGGTCATCTCCAGACAAATTCCCTCAAACCTTAAAGAACTGGTATCAATAAACTTTTTAATTAATGGCCGAGCCATCCATAACAGATCATAGTGGCTGTTTTCAGCAATACGTTTTTTTTATATGGTAGGTCTGGAAACGCTAATACACTATCGGTACTGGCAACCAACAGCACCTAGTGTGGGACTTTCACCCACTAAAAACCTCAATCCTTCCCACCCCCCAGAAATCGGAATATTTCCGAATTTCAGCAATACCTATACCGCATTGGTAAAACTGACTCCCCCGTATACCGTATATGCAATACAGGGAAGGGTGAAAATGTAAGACAATGCTATGAACATTGAGCAAGAGCTACTGTCCCGGAACTTACGATTGAAGAAGCCCCTGACATGCCAAACCTTGTAGAGGCGCTCCTCAAGGATCATGAATATTATAAGAAGATTTACAGAAACTGTCTTCGCGGTAAAAATAACCGCCACACAGGTCTATCCCTGTTGTTGATCGAGTTTTCTTTGAGCGATGCTCATTAAGAATAGATGATAAACTATACCGCTGAGAGTCAGCGGCCATGCTGCCACAAGGACTGTTGGGGAAACCCTATATATCTCAACATGTCCGGCCCTCGGTGCATTGAAGATATACCTCACGGCGAGTTCCAAGCCCGTTGGGAACGGAGGATGGTCTAGAATTAAAAAACAACCTTTTTAAAAAATGGTTAATTCTAGTTAGTTTCTGAGCCACACACTACCGTGGCTTTAACAACGACGCCCGGTGTGCATCAAGCATTTTATCAGTATATATATGGTAATTGCGTAATCTTTTGTTAAAATAATGTTTTTTAAAAAAAACATACATGTAAACGTACGCGGTTTTCTTACGATCAAGTCAACTCGGACGACACAAGCCTCTTACCCTGATACACTCATCTTTGTTAGCTACCCTTTGTAACACATCGTCGTCCTCTTTTTGCACGTTTTGTCTTATTGCTCTCTTTAATTAAGCTTTGATCTCTATGGCAATTGTCTCCGCAAAAATAAAATAAAGATTATGTACACATGTGCGCCCAGTTATAATGAGCGTATCACTGATACATAGCCAAACATTATTTTGTCGAATGGTTAGAAAACGCAGTATGAACGCACACGCAAACACAGCCGAGAAAACTCGTGTTCCTCTCTGAATCAGTAGTCGGTGTGGGACGCTAACCAACTTGCAGATAACCAGTCGTCTGTTTCTCTGTTTCTCACCCCGACTTGACCTAACTTAGGCGGGCTCCATCCCGAAGGCCGCGCGGAGAGGCGCGCGATACATAGGGTGTTTGCCGTCGACTTCCTCCTTGGTGTCACGTAGTCTTATTAGTCTTATAATAGCTAAGACGATGTCAACAACAACAGCAACAATAATTTACTACTGCTACTATTACGACTATAGCTATAAGTATCCATCGCTTGTCGCGCATCGGAACATGACAATGTGTTGGCCCGGCCGCCCGATATCGCCTCTGGATATTGACACAGCGATATGAAATTAGCCAGCCTGCCTGGATGCGTGTGCAGCTCAGTTGGCGTGGCTTGGCGTAGGCACCGAGCTCTGGTCGGTGGTGACGGTGGCTGCGGTAGTAGAAGCGTTCATTCCTTTGCCAAGCATCGAATGGCTGGAGGTGTTTTGATCTTAGATATTTTGTTGACTTCACTGTTGTTTCTTTGGTCATCGTCATTGTTGTTTCTGTCGTGGCTCTAATTATTGCCTTCTGCCTTTGTTGTTGCTGCGTTGGTATTGTGGTTCCCGACTGTTTAGTGTTGATGTTGTTCTTGTTGTTTGTTATTGCTGTTGCCGTTGTTGTTGTAGCCATTGTTGACGTTGTTCATCCTGCTATTGTTGACATTCATGTTATCGTTGTTGTAACGTATTGCTTCCTGTAGTTTTGTGGTTATAGATATTCTATTAGGTGCTTCAACTTAGGTCTTTAGGGACGCGTACAGATGGAAGATCGTTTACAACAAGCAATGCCGTTTGATATAAACAGAGAAACGTGTACAACAAGTGACAAACGGCAGTAACAATATTATGCCAGCTGTTGAATAGGCTACGTATTCAGGCAGCAGCAAAAAGCAAAACCACACTCATATAATGAGACTAACACAATAGGTTTCTTTCGACGAAAAGACATATGTCTTTTCATAGTCCTAACTCTAACTGGCTGAATAACAGGCCGCTTTCAGAGCGACTATTTATAGCAGCAGGTTAGCAGTGGGCCTTCGAGACTCATAGTTAGCTACTAAGACAGAAACACGTTATACCTATACACATGTGTGTAGCAAAGCCCGAAGCTCATGCATGCGACAAGCCGTCGGAAACTGTATAATTGGCTCGCTTTGCTCTGGCTGACAAGCGCGTGCCATCATTATGTTTCTGCCTTTCCGGTGAGAGGCTTACAATATGCCAGTGCTACGCTGGATGATGCTTATAACGTATGCTATATCTGCTGCTAGGAGTGCGTGGCTTAAACATGATGATTGTACCTGAATTGTTATTTGGTTTGTTTCGCGTTGTCGGACCAGTGCTGTCAAAAAAAGCCATCGGTTGTTAAATCGAGCGGCCCTGCGCGCTGTAAGTGCATAAGTTGACTTGGCCGTTGGATTACTTACTCGTTCTGTACGTTGAAAATTGGCACACATTGTTCGATAACTAAATGTTTGACATTGTCATACACACAGTTGAAATAGTAACAGAAGTTAGGTGTCTGACCTAAAGTAATGCAATGTTTTAATATCTTGAAATAAACCTATTCACATATTAATGTTTTATTGAGATTTCATTAGAATAGACAGAATTGTCATTTTTATTATTAATATTATTATTATTATTATTATCGATACGTCCCTTGATGATGCTATAAGGTAAATCAATGCGTTACAAAGTCTGTCCTACTATACAAGGACGCTTTCTTTGCAAGCATGATTGAAATTATATATATATATATATATATTTTTTTTTTCAGGAGATGCGGCAGATGGCTGACGAGAGTCAACTTCCGAATTAGCCAATTTGGTGGCGAAAGATGTAGGCTTAGTTCCGGAGGTGCATTATTACCATTTGAATGGTCCATTCTGCCGTTAGCGCCATATTGGCGCCCACGGTGTTATTGAGGTCATCGCAAATTTTCGGTGTAGATCTTCTCCTTCGAGAAAAGAAGCGCACGGAGAAAAGAATAAAAAGAAGAAGACAACAGAGAAACTTTCCATATTCGCCAGCAGACTGTAGAGCGAAAGTGATTGAGTCCAGCAGGTGTCACCAGCCAGGTCTGCGGATCTGCTGTGTATAGTAAATCTCAAACACAAACCAAGATCCATACTCCGCGCGCGAATTACGTCAGTAGCCCGCACCCCTCTCGTGCCACACCTTGCGTTCATGCAGGTTCTCTAACAGAGCTCGAAAATATATTTTTATAAAGAGACCAAACGCCATGGTTAATATTATTATTATTATTATTATTATTACTACTATTACTACTATTATGAAGCCCCTTCCGTGTGAGGAAAATAAAGAAAGTGCGAGCGCATCCCGCTCCTACAGCTATATTAACTGCATGAGCAAAAAATGAGCTCGTCAACTAGATGGCATCGTGTGGATGATAACTCTATTTTTTAAAGAAATAATCACTTTTCCAAGGTTTAGCTGCATACAGTTGACACGCTATAATAACAAACGGCGTTGTTTTTCTTCCTGCTGTACGTTATGTGTAACGCTCGAGATGTGTGCAGTTATGAGTGCAATTTTTAATTGAGGTTGTGCATTCGCGGCTCCCTGCGAATTTTTTTTTTAATATGCTGAAACTTTTCAGCATTAATATGGGGGATTACGGGAATCGTGATGTACATGCGTAACCACAGCCAGTGACTAGTGTGGGACTCACAAACCCACTAACACCCGCCTCCCCCCCCACCCCCAAGGAACGGTAACTGCTAGGCATCGCTTCGTATTCTCTCCCTGCGAATAATTTCAATCTAACTGCCAAACGTTAAAGAGTGCTCAATCCAAACGTCGGTGGTCACCGTATAGTTTCGCCAAGGTACTTAGGTTTGAGACGAGATTTCCGTTTTCGACGACACCTCATAGGGCTGATTCGGCTCTAGCTCGGTTGCAGATGCATCCAGGCGCCAAACGTGCCGACGTAGGTAGCCCTGAAGACCACTCGTCCGAGTACGAACAAGTGAGCCATACAACAGTGAACAATAACAATCAGACGATTCTTGCGGTCGGACGAGCAGAAACGAAAACGTGCAGAGCTCATGCGCCCCGGGACGGTTTAGGACCTGTCGGTCACACCTGCTCATATGGCGGAACAACGCCGAGTTGGTCTAGGTTCCTGCGGTTGTCGTTGTCGCAGCTCGGTTATTAACGTCACAATTGAACTACTTTCCTAGATTCCACCCGAACGGTGATGATTGGGGATGACGTTGGACCATGCCATGCCCACACGGACGCGTTGTGGACCACACTTCGACGGTAAACGGAACGCTAGACAGAGAGAGAACGTAGGTCGATTATAGAGTAGGAATAAACTTCGCTCGCAATAGAAAGCACACGGCGGGGCGCCCACCGCTTGGTTTAGCAGCTTGGGCGCCTGTGGGCCTTGCCGAGCGGTGCCAGGTTGGCACCGCTGCTGCTGCTTCCGCCGTTTGCCTGCAACGTGTCGGCTTTCGTTGAGAGAGAGAGCAGTCGCTGATTCATCGTCACCTTCTCGTTGCTGTTCCAATTTCTCCGCTTTACCGCAAGCAACTAACCAGCTGTTGAACCACGGGGATATTGCTGCCACCGGCGATAAGCCAGTGGCCCACGCTACTCGCTAACCGGGCCGGGGCCGACACAATCGAAAAGTTCGTTTCGCTATTAAGTAAGATGCCCTTCCCTAGACTAGCGCTGCCCAATTAGGAATGGATTTGTACTACTTTCCAGGGCGCCTACTAGGGACGAATAAGGACTACGAAGAAGGTGTCTAACTATACCTTTTGCTAGCTGTGTTCATAGGCCTAACTTGTAGTCAGAGACAATACGCCCAAACATATGTTAAGGCGTATTCATAGTGTATATATAGGTCTATAGGATATATATATATATATATATATATATATATATATGCATTAACATATGTTTGGGGAGCATTGTCTCTCTAAACGTGTGCAAGTGCCAAGCCTGTATAGTATAAAGCCAATTAGGCCTTTCAAGCCGCTCTGTGTAGCTCCGAGTGTAGATAGCAGTACCAGTTGTTACTGCTAGTGTAGTTATTGTACTACGGTAAGATTAGAGGAGATTGTTAATTGTAGTTTGCTCTTTTCAGAAACTTTGATTTAATTAGGTCGCTTTAGCTCCATTAGTGGTTGAAACCGATTACAGTAACTATTGCCGCACGGTTGCTAGTAAAGTAGCACATGTTCAAAACAATCTATTCTGTACAAATTCGACTTGGTTAATCGTACAGTAATGATTAGCGGTAGTTCGTAGACAGGCCTTCAGCAAAGGAAGAGACTTAGACGGCGTTTCGATCATGGACTCTATTCCACCGCCACCTTGCGGAAGCATCTCTAACTGGTATCGTTTGGTATGTAACTGATACACGTCATCCCGCCAAATAACCCACAATGAACAGACTATTACCTCAATAGTCAAGACTAGGAGGACTTTAACACTTCACCGGGCACAGCCATTAGGTGGCTTGACAGCCAACCAGATAACGACAGAGTGGGCATCCTCGACATCCTTCAGCGCTAAAGCCGTGCAAAGCAACACGTGCGCCACGTGTCCCGCGCACCACAACAGTAGCAGGAGGCGGGACTTATGATAGGAAGACGCCCCTTTAACCACCACTCTCTCTCTGGGGGCCGACGTCTTGCGGCTGTAATGATCTGGGTGGCCATGGCAAGAACATTCGCAAGCGAAAGGCTGCGCAGCCACGAAAAACAAAACGGTACTACTCGCCGGTCGAGTCGACGATTCATGTGCTAGAGTTAGCCAGCTACGTGGCTGATACGTGGGTAGGAAGCTGGTTGATGTTTGTCACGAAGGTCGTCGCTCATCCTAATGCAAAGCCACCACCGTGAGGCCTATGTAGACGTGACGTCCGTGACATTGTGTCAAGTCGCGTAAGATCTCCCCTTCTTTTGTGTGTTCCGATTTACATATGCACACACACACACACACGAACCCTGTACACTGAATCATCCAAAGCAGGAATATTTTACTAAACTACGCTCTATTTCACATGTATATGTCTACGCGCACGTGCTGCAGATAATGCTGAGAGAACTCGATAAACGAAATAGGATTGCGACGTTAGACCTTAGATAAGCGCTTTTCGTAGATGTTTAGATTTCTTCTAGCGAAAGGAAATCTTTTCGAAAAAACGTCCTTTTCATGGACACAGTCAGTGATAGGAGAACGATGTAGAGCGGATTTCTTCTTGCCTATTCTCGCGATGCGTACGGGCCTATAATAAACGAAATTCGTGGGGCGTAAAACACGGTGAAATGTTCGAAGTTTTCACAAATGTTAGAAATGGCGTGCAAAAAGGCCCGATGTATGTAGAACAGCTCTATGCGGAGCGGTTAAAGGAGCCGAGTGAGCAAGGTATTAGCGCTATGGCTGACAACGTCCGACCGGGACCCTACGCGGGCGGTCTCTCCCGTTTACGACAACAACGAAAGATGAACAGGTAGCAGTCGAAATCCCGGCAGCGACCTATGCACGCCACAGTCGAAAATGTTAGCTCCTAACTTCCGCTCAAAACGAGACAACAGCGGCAGCTGTAATGTTTTTAACGACACTGTTTTACTGTTGACAATCAATGTTGGTGGTGGAAATAGCTGATAATGTCCGACCTCAAAAATATCTTCAACACGAAAACTGCAAAGCGGTTTCTAATGGTACGATTTGCCTTTTAGGCGGGGCGACGCGTGTGGCTTAACTTTGTGTTTACTGTATATATATATATATATATATATATATATATATATATATATATATATATATATATATATATATATAAAATCTAAGGCAAATCGTGTACAGTCTTTCAGCACATAATTTGAAGTGAAGTGTGCAGGTCAAAACTTGAAATATGCAAGTACACATTAAATTGCTCACGAAATATCCATTTCAAGTATTTTTATAACCATAACTGACGCGTATTATGCTTCTAAAAATCCTTAGAGTTAAGATACAAATCTCTCCAAAGCGGCAGGCGCTGACAAAATCGACCACTTCGCTCCTACAATAAAATTGCCAGCGCGCAAACTTGTAACGACGTTACGTAAGGCCCGTTATAAAAACTGTAATGATATTATTGCCCTAACGATATATTAAAGCCAGATACGACCAACTTCAAGTATGCTTGGCCGAGTAAGGTGTGGATTATCATAACTGGATTCCGGCTGTACGACCGCAATGCCCATTGCAGGGCAATTTTTTTATGTATTGAACGTGAAGGATCGAAATTAGACCAGCATGCAGCCGCCTTCTAAAGACGTCAATACAGCAAATACAGAAATAGTGAAGTAGTTTACTGCACGTTAGTTCTGCTTAAGCACTTCTATCTTCTTGATTCGACTTAGTGATCATTGCGTTATGTTTTAGTGTGCGTTACAATAATAGGTAGCGCCGTATGTTCAGGAGACACCTTCTCAGGCCTAGACTTCTAACTAGTACCAACTCCATGTTCATATAATCCCGGGAGATAAACCACGGCGCCAGAAAGCTGAAGTTTTATCTTAGTGCTTACATACACGTTGCTGTCCACGCAGCGTCTGTAGAAACTACGGCAGCCTTCTGTAGCCAACCTGATGCAAGTGAGTTAAACATTTTCTAGCTGTGTGGTTCAGAAGCCACACTGTCGACGCGTTGCCCTATGAGACCTTTGGTGACGGAATCTTGATGACATTGATGGGGTTGCGAAAACCCACGGGCGGCTTCGTATGCAGGCTTGGTATGCGTCTCTAATCCAAATAAACGAACAAGCCAATGAGAGAAGCTCTAGTACGCTAGTTCTTTGCCAGTTCTCCAACGAAAGGCTAGCAGACGATAGAACGCGGTACGTGCATCGAAGCCAACGTGACGTCCAGTGGGCATCTGCTGCAACCATATTGGCTGGCCTCATCTATCCACCCATCTATGCACGCGTGTCGGTTGCTGACAAGCGGCGGGCCCATCGACCCTTCCTGAGACGAATACGTCTATCCAGATGCAACGACGGCGCACGAATAAAAACGATCCTCCCTCTAAGGCACGTGAGACGAGGACTTACGCGTAGAGAAGAACAGGAAGCGAACGGTGGACGCTGGCTGGTGGAAGCTGACCTCTCGAAGCAGCAGACGGCGCTAAAGGCCACTTGTTATCGCTCGCTCCTCTGCCGTTCCCCTTGCCCCGGTTAGCCGGCCACCTCACGCAGACCTTTAGGCATTATGACGGTGCCTGGGTGCCGGGTGATGGTAATGATGACGCCGAGAGCCCTAAGTCAGTATCAGCTTGCAGCAACAGCGGGGGCCATGCGCAAAGTTCCGACACCCAATTTCACCACCTGCCCCCACTCCGGGGTTCCGGGTTCCTCCATCCGTCGGTTCGGCACTGACACTACACGTAAGCTACGTTCAGCTTGCGCGTCGCGATGACGTCGAGATACGCCGCGCAAACTCGAGATGGTGGCCGTCGTCTGCTGTCATCAAGCAGTGTAGATAGTTTGTTTGGAATTTTCGCCATGCCTTGCCAACTCTACGATGGCATCTGATCTCAAGGGGGCGCGCGCATCGAGCCGCGTGGGCTCGATACATTGGGTCTGCTTGAATGTAGTGCTGCTCTGCTCTGCTGCTGCTGCTGCTGGCAACCTGCTGATATGCCTTACGACGACTGATCCGTACCTGCCTCCCTGTGCATGTGTAAAAACGAATCGTTTCGCGTGAGAAAGCCGCTGCTAGAGTTTCTCTTTTGTGCTGCTGCTGCTGCTGCTAAGAAGAGAGATAGATAGATGGATAGATACACAATAGACGCAAAATCAGAAGGTGGAAGAGGGCATAATACCAGGCTTAGCCAGCGAGCGGAACTGCAGCTAGATTTGTATAGATGCTTGGGGAAAGAAGAGATTTTGTGCCAAAGTGTCTCTCGAGCTGCAGGCGAATATCAGCTTCTCTGTTGCCGCTGCGCGGTGTGTAATACTGGTGCTTCTCGCAATGAATTTGAACTGCTACAGTTCCGGTCCGCTTATCTGAATATCCACGCACATTGATGAGATGGCCACATTTACGACTACTGAGATTATTATGCAATGACAAACGCATGTTTGCGTGCCCCTTCCAAGGGAGTGCGTCCTCTCTCTGACCTGAAAATTACTGTACACTGTCTTGGTCAAACAGGTCCTCTACGGGGTGTCTGTGTGTCTAAACGTTGGATGAAACATACAGCGAGAACTGCGCGTACAGATTATAATTTAATTTTATTTGCATATTGAGTGCATTAAGTTATACTACTATACATATTTTGATTAGGTGTTTGTAAAGTCGGCATTGTGTGCCTTTTTTCCTTCTCTTGCTTTAGTTTATATATATATATATATATATATATATATGTATATATATATATATATATATATATATATATATATATATATATAAACTAACAGCACTTGTCGGCAATTCTACACACTGTTCTTATATCACTTACGTGTCAGGTGTGCTCGAAACGATAACATCCGGTATGAGGAGCTTTCCTTACTCGAAGGGGATCATCGTCATACTGTGAGGCCGTTCTCCGCCTTGTCGGAACAAGTCCCATTTCGTGGCTGGAAATCAAATCGAATCAAATATCTCTGGGAATCCGGCTGACCTAAAAGCTCTGCCAATAGTGTCGTTGACGCCAACATGTTTCACTGCTTAAATACCGTTATGGATGTAGATGATAACAGATAATCTGCCATAGTGTCCACCAGTTCCCCGCATCTGCACTGCTGGGGATTCACGCCCAGTCGACAACGGACACCAATCATAATCTTGCCCTTATAAAGCTGCCGTCGGGCCGAGAGGAGAGTTTAGAAGAGCATGCAGCCAGGTTTCCAAGCTCCTAACTGACACTTGTCTTAAGTGCAAAAATTGCAACCTCATTATCAGGATTAAACAGACTAATTTAAAAAAACTGGAACAAGAAGGTCAAACACTCATCATGAGAACGCTTGTTCTCTAGTGTTATACCAGTTGCGAAGGAGATACCCTTCTTTCCTTCGTGGAATCGCTTTTTAACTCCTCTAGGCCGGCCTCGCCTAGAAGTGGCCCTATGCAGCTTTTCGCCTGCGACATCGTTGCCACTAGCACGGAGCGACTTAGGGTGAGCTTGTCGGGAAGGCCCAATACTTCTTCTGATACCGGTAGACGTGACTGTGTTTAAGAGTTGTCACGCACCGCGCTCTTACTGTCAGGATGAGGGCTACGCGGTGGGACGTACGGAGGTTTCGCTCACAACAAAGAACGACACGATAACGTCGGTTAACACAGTAACCTCGGGAGCTTGGCGTGAGCGCGCGAAACTACCGGCCGTTCGGAGATGCCGTCGATTCGTTCTCTTCGATATCTCTGACTCGTCTCAAATAGGTCATTATGTCGGCCCGTTATATACGCGCCGACTTGAAAGTGCATGCAGATGCGCTCTCCCGCCGCCGCTCCCGGGTGCTCTCATTTATTGATTTCTCAATGCATTTTACATATTACATAGTTTTGTGTCGTTTATGTATCTGTCATACTTAACATGCATAACTAGTAGTGTTTACTCTTATAGTTGTTTGTGTATTACAATAATTACACGTGATTCTCGATCTGTATTACTTAGCGTATGGATTCGGCCGGCTGTCGATAGGTGGCCGTCTTGAATGTAATGTGCACGTCTTAGCGGTTACTAAATGTTCACTTACACATGATGATAGCTTCAAGAATGTTCCATTGCGCGCGTTAGCTGCTCTTGAGTGTTCTATTACACGTGTTGATAGCTTCGAGAGTGTTCTATTACGCGTGCTGGCGGCTTCTAGCATGTTCTTTCTCTCAACGTCTCTCTTGCACGGCCGCTCTGACACCCGCGCCAATAGAGGATGAAGCGGGTGCTGCGCTAAGAAGAACACGACTCACATAGTGTTCGTCACAAGAGTTATGCTAGAGTTCCACGTTGAGCAGCCGTTCCACCGTCGTAATACCTACGTCGTTGAGTTTGCGCAATTTATTGGCTCAGTCGCCTACGTCCGATTCTCTGAATAAGTAAGTAAACTTGGAGGACGAAGAGGAAGAACCAAATAGAAAGAAGTCGAACTAGTTCTAGTCAATCGCGAGCACGTCTGAGGGTATTCAGGACATCAATCAAGGAATATCTTTAAAGGATGATGGCTCTCCCAGTATATCCGAATGCAGGTGAGTGATTGCCTTTGGATAAAACAATAGTTTCCAAAGTGTTGCAGAGTGCGGAGGTAACTTTGCTCCGAAGACGAGGGGCCTCCATCAGTCTGGAGCGTAACCATGGTATAGAACGTCTACGACTAGTGCCTTAGAAAGGTCAGCGGTGGCCCTTTCTAATTTATGTCGAGAGAAAGGGACAATGGAAGCTGTCAGTAGAGTCTTTGGTTTGCTGTCTAGTTCTTATGCGCTATGACAGTATAATATTAACCCTGCATAGCAAGCAGATACGTTCCTGAAAGTGGTAATTTTTCCTATTTGCCTAAGTCATCCGTTTAATGTGGGGCGCCTACACAGACACAGTAATGGCGCCTCGAAGCAAGGACGACGTCATGCGATAGCCGCTCTCGGCATCTTTATTACTAGAAGGCTAGACGGGGTGTAGTCAAGAACAACTCGCCGTTTTACCAAACAAGTTGGACATACTAAACATGTATCAGTTTAATCTGGTTTTATAAATGTTACATAAGACGTATCCTACATGTCAATGCGAATTTGTGTGCAAGTAAGTATCGGCTTTTTTGGGCCCTTCAACGAACGCGTGTCATGCCTCATAACTGTTAGGGGTAGAATTATCAAAATTATCATTATCATCATAATTGTTTATTCGTCGTTTAATATGAAATATCCATTACCCTTACGGGTATCGGATTGTCGTTTTATTTGAAATTGACTAACAATATTTGTTCTAAGGCGATTCTGTCAGAGAAAAATGTTGATTTAAGTCTTAGCGTGAGAGTATGACCTTGATAGCTAGTGAGCGACATTTCTCTGGCTTTTAGTGTGCTTGATAACTGGTTCGATCCTGTGTATCTGCTTCTTGTGCTCAAATATGTTAGTAGTCGGTATGTGACGCATCAGACAAGAGAGGGTACAGTTTGTCTTCGCACCTAAGTAATATGCTTGGGTATTATTCCACGCTGCTACAAGGGTTAGTCGTTATAAAAGGCCATGATAAATGTGAAACTCTATTTTTAAGCATGCCAGCAAGTTCCCGAAAGGGCTACACATAACTAACGTTTTGTAGTTATTATTTAAAATATAATCACCGAGATTACACACATACCGTAAAAAGTCCGAATACAAAATGTTTAATCTTTCGATGGAAAGCTTAAAAAAAGCCCTTAGAATCTGTGCGTCAAATACATTAAATGGGACTTGCGGCTTCGTTAGAGGGGTTTTGTTGACTTTTGCCTATCATAGGTTTCAAATCTATCTAAAAGAAGACGGATCCTAGTGACGAAATTGTGATTCGACACGTTCGCCCGAAAACCGTCGCCAAAGTGAAGCGTTAACTAGCGACGACCACCATAGCGGTAACAGCAACCACCACAGTGGTTGTAACAAGCGAACTTTGACTGTCCTTTCGGGGCTGACTCTCAGCCAAGATTTAACGTCCATGGGACTGCTTTTCGCATTGCTTCATAGACGGACCCCCATAAATACAAATCGGTGCAACGATGGGGCTCGAACCCGCGCACCTATGTGTCTCCCCCGGTCGCGAGGCGCAGACGCATGCCACCACGCCACCGGGCGGTTGTAACAAGCAAAGGATAGCAACAATAACCGCGGCGAAATGAGGGGGTCGGCACTTTGTTGGCACTGTATATTGTCGGAAATATCGCCGCCGGTCCGCTGCGCTGTATTGATTGATGTTTCAAACTGACAAAACGTATTTGTGCCGTTGACGATGCTTCGAGCGTAGCAGCTAGGGGAGCGCTTGATGAGCGAGGTGCTCTGGGTGCAGGTGTGTGGGGTGGGCGGGGGTCGTCAGCTAAGAGAGCTCTCCCGGTGGCTGATTGCGATCGTTCCTCCTCTCGTTCAAATGATAAAAAGCTTTTTAAAGGATTCAACAAATATCGTTTGTGGTCTCTGGCCTGATGCGGCAACGAAAGACGGAATGAGAATGAGAAGAGATAATGTATTGTGTGAGAGAATGAGGGAGAGCAAGGAAAGAACGAGAGAACGGAAGAAAGGGACAGAGAGACAGAGAGAAAGAGTGACATCAACGCAAGGAACCAAAACGCGAAAGGAAATGGTCCATTGGGAGGAAAACGAACGGGCGGTTTCGATTCACCTCGTGCACACAGCAGTTGAAGTCAAATCAAGATCAGGCAAGTGGGGCGGTCGGGCAGCCGGCAAGCGAACTACAAGAGAGACGACAGGCGCTAGTCAACACAAGTGGCAACAGACGCGCAAAGTAACTCTTCGGCGGCGGTGGCGGCGGCGCCAGCCGATCGCGACGTTGCTTGACACGGGAAGAGCGCAACGGGCGCAATCGACTCTCGTTCGGTTCGGTTCAAGAAAGAACGAGCCGACGATCGAATGAAGAGAGTCTAAGTGCGCCAAAGTCGTTGTCCGAGGAGGCTCCGACAGAGCTCTCCGACCCGTAGCCGCTCTGTCTCGTCCCGTTACGAGGATCATCTCCCCCGCTCCGTCACCCCCGGTCAACTGCCCGGGGGGGTGACGATGTTGCCGTCATTCTCGTCGTTCTCACGGACGACGAAGCTGTCGTCTCCGCCATCTCCTCACCCGGCATCGGCCGGTGCCATCATGTCATCACGCGGCGACACCAATCTGCATGAACAGCGGCAGCTGAATTTGGACCTTGTAAGTGATGTCAAGAATGAACGACACAATCGTGGGAAGATTCAGACGGGAGAGGCAGAAAGGAAGGCAGAAGAAGAAGAGAAACAAGAAAAATAAGACGATGAACAAGACGAAAAGAAACAAGAAAGAAGGGAAATAGTGGGCCAATGAAGGGGAAATAAAGAAGAAAGCGGAAAACGGGCAAACGAGATAAAACCGAATGTTAGAGAGCAAGGGAAAGAGTAAGCAAAAAGGACAGAGAACGAGAGATGGCGAGTGAGACTCACCCTTCCTCTGTCGGGAAATGCTGGCTACTACAAGGACGACGACGATGGGTCTGCCCATCTGCAGGGACAATGCGGCAGGCGCGACGTCTCTCTCTCTTCTGCAGCAAGAGCGTGCGGCGGCACTTAACACGAATGGCGTAAGTGCTGATTGATCATTGGAGTTGGCTGGCTGATTCGGTCACTAACTGACTGACAGACTAGCGCGGCGCGAATGACAGCACGCAGGGAAATCGGCACACGGCGAACGAATAATGGGGCACGTCAAACACACATGATGGCGGCGACAACAACCACAACGACTACGACATCACGATGAAGTCGCCTTTTTCCTCGCGTTCTCAGCCTTCGTTTCTACGCTTTCTGACCCATCGTCGATGACATATCTATCTCTTTTATTTTTTCTCGTTCTTCTCTTATTCTCTTCTCTATAGCTCTCTCTTTCTCCCCTTCTCTCTCTGTCTGTTTGTCTATGCCTTCCTCCATCTTTATCTGTCGCCTTGTCCTCGATGATACAGACAACAGCAGCAGCATGTCAGCGCGACTGATATCGTGCATCGCGCATTGTATGATGGCGCTTTCTAGTAATGACGGCGGCGGCGATGACGACGACGGCCACCACGTGCTAAGAGTTACCCCCCCCCCCCAACCACGACTTCGCTCTCTCTCGAACATGGAGTAGCTCGCTGTTTGACGTGTTCTTTTCTTTGTCGTCGTCGGCCTCTGCTCGTTGTTCTACAGAGAGCAACGAGTTGGCAGGGGGGGCAGCCAGCAGCTTGTGCAACGCTCGACGGCTGGCGCGACCGTTCTGCGACGAGTGTGAACGGGTTGCTTACGAAAAGTACGCTTGCATGGCATATCGCGAGAGAGTGAGGCGCTTGGGATGACGCGCCGACGGGACATGACTTAAGCTCCCCAGTCACAACAGAGTACAACGAGCAGCACATATTTCGCCGTTAGCAGCAGCATGGTCATCAGCAATGACATTGGCAATGATGGCCCACTTCTAGTACTGGTACTACGACGACGACTACTACTACTACTACTACTACCGATAATGTTATGGCTGCATAAACATCACAATTACCACCACAACTCGTATCGCCAACAGCAGCTGTGTCGGGGGGCGAATAGGGCGAATTAAAAAAGAGCAGAGAAGAAAAAGAGTCAAGAGATGAGAGCCTTCTCTTGACTGATAGAACAGTGGACCAACCGATCAATGACATGGCCATACTGTATCTATATACACGCATACGTGGCTTCACTGTTCAGCCAGACAGCTTGTCTGGACTATTTCGTTTCGGACTACGTAATCTACGTCCGGCACTCGGTGCGCTCCTCGGGAACCACAGCCCCGGCACAAGTGACTCCCGGGAATTGTGGGAAGAAAGGGGGGAAGGGAGAATGCGTGTGTCCCACCCATCTAGTAGCTGATTTCTGACTTTCTCGCTCTCTGCACACACACACACACACAGAGAGACCTACTTGTAGCGGATGTGTGATCAGTGGCTCAAACAAGTGTGTCGTTGTCTACCATTATGCAGGTCGGCGGTGGCAATAACAGTCGAACTGGATACTCTACTATACTACTAGAGCATTTCTCTCCTTGTTGGTTGAGGCACTGAGAGCTTACGGGGAGCTTAAAAAGCAGGCATGGGGAAGGCGTGCTCGTAGGGTTGGCTGGCGGGTCGTTTCAAAAGGCCTCAGAGATATTGTTTGTGTGTTGACGTATTTTCAGTCTGCCATTCGCTGTTGTTGGCCTTTCTTCGTGACGAAATGTTTACACGAGCGAAAGAAGCACGATAGAAGCACAAAACAACCATAAAATAAAAAAAGCAATAATAAAATGGAGCTCAGTACACTGCTACAGCAAGTATGGCTGGATTACAAGTTGACAAATGTAAGTTAAAGGGCATTAAATATTTGGCTTTTTCACTACAAGAAAAAATATAGCTCTTTGACGAAAGCATAAGTGCCACATCGAAACACAACTGGAAACTTGGTTTTACTATGTAACGTTTGTCATAACAATGAGTTTTTACTGATTTAGCTTGTGCTTGTAGTCCAATAGACTTCCTGGCTATAAGTATCAGTCACATTTATACAAGGTTGCCCTGCACCTAATCTGTGTATCAAAATACACGGGCTAGCCCCTTAACGTTAAGGCGCTGGATCATTTAAAGACGCCGATTACCGAGGCATATTAGTTCTTTAGCACATTTGTAGCGTCTGAGCGCTTAATTTGAGCATCTCGGTACGGTATCTTACTTTGCACTATATTCATATCGGAAAGCATTGGTATTTGCCAGATTTAACAAGGCAAGAAGATCACTTTGTTGAACAAAAAAATCACAGCAAAAGTGCTACAACAAAAGTTGTAGCACTTTTGTCGCAACTTAAGCCCGTCAGCTGCTCTCCGTACTCAGTAGATGGGCCTTCTTTCTTCAATATCTTCAGATGAATCTTGGTCTATACTAAATGTAAGTGCTGCTTCACCTAAATTGTCAGCCAAATCTAGCAAAGCGTACGATACGTTTTTTCGATATTATTTTTTCTTAACGCTCAGTGTAGATAGAAAATGCAGCCAGCAACAAATTATTTAAGAAGATATACATACAATACCTTTGTATATATATATATATATATATATATATATATATATATATATATATATATATATATATATAATGGCAAAAAAGAGCGGTTGCGGCAGAACTATCGATAACAATAATGAGAACGACCGCGGGGTCATCGTCATCAGCATAGCTCTTGCTCTATCGAGCCAAACGTCCTAAGGGTCGCTGGACCCCAAACCTTTCTACCGGCTCTTGTTGGCTGCAGTCGGCTCTCGCCGATTGTGCCGGCGAACAAACTAGTGGGCCAAGCACTGCGCCCTCCGCCCTCAGTCCGCCACGGCCAACTGAGCTCAGAGTTGGAGAGCAACATTGACCTCTAGCCCTCACGACCTGGTACCGGAGCTATCGAGGCCAAATGAGCAAGAAAACGCCATCGCACTAGTCGAGTCAAGTAAAAGGAGACCAAACATCAAAGAGATACTTGGATAGATAATAGGCGCACGCCTAGGTAGAAACAAAATTGAGCATAGATATATCGAAAAAACACAGCAGTACAGCGAAATTGTTGGCAATATGGCTAACAAAAGAATAAATAGCCATGCATATATATGTGCATATATATATATATATATATATATATATATATATATATATACTGTTCTTTTTAGATTGTTGTGTTTGTTTTGGTTAGAGAGCCCAGGTCTCAGCAAGCTACCCGCCGAACAAGTACTGCTCGAACAAGGCAATGTGATCTAGGTGCTGCTCTCTGAGCACGTATCCTTAGGTTTTTCTAACTAGAAGATACACCGGACATACCACAACAAGGGGATAACAAGAGAGAAGATGGTAGAGGCAAAACAGAGAACAGTTGAACACGACAATGTAGGCTAAGACAAAGAACGTTAGTGATGCTGACAACAAGACTTGTTGCAGGTCCGAATCCTGGGCATCCCATGGAGACATACTACCCAACGGAAGCAATTTTTCACGGCTTGGTTCAAAACGGTGTAAACCAAATCATACCAGGAGAAGGGGCGACAGGCAAATCAATAGGCTGAAAGAACAATATCGGTTATTTTATGCATACATCTGTATACACACGCCGTTCTTTACCTAAACATAGAGTTAGAATCTTGTTCAGCAGAATTAGTGCAGTCCAACTTTTTCACTAGTTAAAGTGGAACAGAAAACTGCACAGAATGGACAAAAACTTAACACTTAACATTTAAATTTATAAACAGAGGCACATGCGATATATATATATATATATATATATATATATATATATATATATATATCATTTTTACTGTTGTTTCTTGTATCATTACGTCATCATAGTTTATCTCTATATAGGTTGCGCTTCCACCATATTCACGCTGTATCTGTTTATGACTAGCGGTAATATATGCATAAACGTCAAGGAGCGTTTTAGGGGCTTTGCGGTGCTCACGCTAATATCACTTTTGAACGAACGCGGGTTTGATGTTTTAACAAACACTCAGTAACCGCCTCTGCAGCAATAATTACTTTTGGCGGCACTGATATCATTAAGCCAGCACCTGGGTTTGCACTGTAGGCAAGCCTAAGTATCTGATATACACCTTTTCCCAAATGATTCACGTTATTAAGGAAGTAAAGTTTTAGAAAGTCTCGTGTGCTTGTTGGATCATACAAGTCCAAAGGATTAGAGTCCGGAACCAGTTTTCCATAACGGCAATTAGGTTATCTTGCCGATTATGATTAACAATGTGGTCAACAAAGTTCGTCCTCAAGCCTCTATAGGTAGCCCGAATTCTCTCTAGGTACTAGTAAGGCCTGCGGTCTTTCTAAATTCTGTCTGAATTCAAGATTCAGCGGACAGAGTGTCCGCCCAGAAATAGTCTAATGGTTGCAGGAGGCTACGGTTTTCCGATCAATGGCATTATTTTGGGATGTAGTTTACTCATGTCGCCGAGAGTGACAATTTGGGCAGGATGAGGCATCTATGAGCTCTAATGATGAGCAGGTGTTCCGTCGTAGTCAACTAATTGTGTTACTCGGAATTAGAGAGCTTGAGTTCGCTCTCAGTGATTAGAGTGCAGCCCGAAAGCATGTCGCGTATCGCAGTAGAGTTTATGTCTGAAGGTGTGGGGAAAATGCCTCGTACTTTTGGGGTTTAAGTTGCTGTATTTCCAGACCGCAGGAAATGATTTTGTGTGTCAAATTTATTTTAATTAATTGAAGCCAAATAATTCTAGTGAGCTAAGCTGCCAAAATGAAACAAATTTGGCAGAGATTCATAGACCATACAGAGTATCTGGTCTCTCCTTAGCCTGTTAAAGACGATGCCAAGAGTTAACCTATAGTGTTAGTGAGCCTTTTGCGCGGCGCAGGTGGAGAACATCGTGCTCGCGACGTGAATCTCTGGAGCTCATCTAGTGATAGCTAAACTTTTCATCAATCTTTGCTAACTGCTAAAGTCTGCTAGACTAAACCTTGGAAATGTATATAGCTTTCTGATACTGCGATGGTATTCCTAGAGAAACTTGAACAGTTTATCGGGTGCATTGCTGTCGTATATTCAATACATGTTATTTTTAATATATGCAAACATAGTAAATAAAAACTGCTGCATACATAATAATACACATAACGTTGTAGTTTTAAATTAAAAGCGCTTTTTTATTAGATCATTTTTGTTATATATTCCTTAATTAAGAATTTTATGTAATTAATAATACTTAGTAAATTTGATTATTACTTGACGTTTCACTTTATGCATTAAGTACGAACAGCGCGTGGTCAGAGATTTTCACACGATGACGGAAATTTTTAAATGGAGCAAACACATCTAGTGACGACAACATCTACTTAATACGAAGTTGTTCATCGCGTGCACGAGTACTGCCTATAAACAGAAAAAAAGGAGCAGAAAAACGCGCCGCGTTTGTAAAAATCATTATCCTTTAGAGGAATAGAAAAAGTTTGTTAAAATAAGTGAAAAAGTTTCAAATATTTTATTAGAACTTGCTCGCAGGCCTCAAATAATTCCGAAATGTACGATGTATCCGTGTATGCACATATATGTATATATTTATATGTACATTGATTTGTATTTGTTTTACTTTTAAATATGATTTAATTTACCACACTAGTAAATGCAGTAGCCTTGCAATACAACAATTTATATAGACGTACACACGGGGTGATAGAATATCATGCGTGGACTGTGTACCGACGAAAGGTAACGTAGATAATTGGGTAGAGCAAAGTTAGATAGACAAACAGAACACCATATTGGAGGTGATCATAAGTAAATAAAAGTGAGCGGAAATAGGCAAAAAACGAAGCCGGTAGTTATACAAAAGGAAAGTTTGGATGAGCATAAATAGACCCAAAAACTTGGTGGCAAACAAAGATATTAAAGTAGACAAGATGCATAGGAAAGTAAGACGCACGTATGATGATTGCTGTGCGGAAGGAATGAAAGTTTGAGAAGAAGAGGAATAACAGTGGTTGAGTGATAAAATAAAAAAACGCAATTCAACACAATTTTGGGAGCCGCTTTTTTGGGGGGGTACCGGGTACTTTTTTGAGACTATGTATGGCAGGAAACAACGAAGCTGATAAATAGTGAGTAGGATGGAACATCCACAGTAGAAGAAATGGACACTGCATTACAGGCATTAGTTGTCAAGACTAACGTAGAAGGAGTCAGTGTAGAAAGAGCGAGAGCTAGCACTAATCAGGCAGATTTTCATTTCATATTTATTCACTCAGCTTGAGTAGCGAGTATAACCACAAATACAAATACATCACTTTAACAACTATAAGGACAATGAGTCAAGACTATCACCGGGTGATCTCCATATATATGTATATATATATATATATATATATATATATATATATATAAGCTACAAGGCCCCACACTGACGGGCTAATTCATTTAAGGATTGCACAAGAATGCATTTTGCGGCAAAAGTCTCACATGGTTCATGAATTCAGCCCGTTGACATAAAATGTGGTGAAAGCCGTGTACTACAAATCTTGTTATCACGTGCCTGTTGCTACGCTCTGGCCTCTTCCACTCCACATTTCTCATCCCTCTGGTACTGAAGAATTCCGGGTCGAGTTGTGGAAACTAATTCAGGAAGATTTTAATTACGATATATGGTGTCAAACGCGTGGTTAAAGAAACAAACAAAGACAAACAGGGTGTGTGGTTTTGACAGTAGTTTGGTAAGAATTATCGTTATCCAGGTCTTGGAAAAAGGCTTTGGAACAAGCGCTTACGCAAAGAAAGAGTTTTTTCCTTCTTTGAGGAAAAAGTAGTTATTTCTATTTAACAAAAATGGGCGGCCAAACGTTAAGTACAGAGTGTTCTAGAAATAAATGGAAAAATAGGGATGTGGCTATATCGATCTGAATTAGGGTATATATCAGCGTTAATATTTTTGTAGGTCAGTTTCTGACAGTATCGAGATTACGCACGGCAATGAGGATGTGTGGCAAAGTTTTTATATCTAAAAGCATATTTTTATATGAATAATATGATACGAATAAATATAGCAAGAAGACAATCTAAGGAGTTTATAGTCTCTAAGAGTGTCAGGGATTTCGATTGTCATCGTTGTTTTTTATGTACATAATGAGAATAAAGCAAATAGTTACTGGCACGATATTAAGGTTATAAGTAAGAAAAAGAACTGTATATATGTATTAGGACCTCAGTGCTTCTGTTTGTCGACAATATGGTAGTGTTAGTGCGAGGAGACACGGGGAGTGTTGCCAGCGAAACGGTAGAATGAAGACAGTCGAAAATGCGCGGGTTCACTGACGCTAATCTTATTTATTATAATTTACGATACGAATGAGAGCAATACGGCAGCGCCGCCTCTCTTCGTAGTATTGTTGCCTAGCTAACTTACACTCCACTCAATGTCCCGGCGGTTAGTGCTAAGCTGTTTCGCCGCCAGAACTCATACACAGTACACACTTAACAATACTGCTGTGCTACTCAACTATATATATATATATATATATATATATAAATCTACCTGCGCCTGCTAACCACGATCACTCACCACCCTAGGGCAGTATCACTGCCACGCTCACGCCGTTGTCGCTGCCACGCCGTCGGACGTTCCGGTCGCCGCCGGACTAAGGGTTTGCAGAGCACGCGTTACGCCGAACGCTCGAGATAGCAAAGGGGTTAATAAAATGGCGCGCATTCCTTTTTATACGGCCGGCGACCGGTACCGTGACAGTGAGCGAACCGTGCAGTGGCGAGTTGTGGCTAAAAGTGTAGTGGCGGGTTGTGGCCAACAGTGCCGTTGCAGACGTCGTGCTAACATGCAGAAATCATCATCATCATTATGGCGCGCAAATACAAACTTTTACCGCGGCCTTCCAATATGCAACAGGGAGGGTTAATTTTGATATGGAACGCCATCTATAAACCAGGATTGATATTTGCAAGTGGTCCACAGCGCGGGGTTTCGGCGGAGCTTCGAAGGGTTACAAAAAGAAATGATAAGATTTGCCTTAGGTTACCGTTCTATTTGCTCCAGAAAGTTTCTTGAGTGGGACAGAGGGAGAGACGTCCAAATGTATATAAAGGGAAGTACAAAGTGAGTTCTTGTTTAGCATTAGGACTAAAACGTTATGGATAAACGATGGGTTAGACAGATGCAGGTGATAAAGACGGCGCTAAGGTTAAAACTAAATGGGATTGCAGAGTATAATTCGCGGCTGGGGAGATCGGGCACAACATTCAGAAATAGGTCAGAGCTAAGGTGTCGGAAGAAGTTATGAAATCGTGGATGTAGATAGAGTTAATCAGATATATATATATAAAACGAAAAAAAAAGGAAATATGCGGAGTAGAATGGGTGTACGATAATTGAAGATGGAGTGGGCTATTAGCAGACGCCAGGACAGGGGTGTTGGATACAATGGAGTCAATTAAATATATTGTAGACAAACGAATGCACAATCTCTGAAAATTAGAAATATAGACCTGTCGGAGGCAATAGCTTAGCACTGAATATTAGAAATGGCCAGGTCGATACTTCAAAGAAGGCCCCAATTGTAGAAACTTACTCAGTAGGTGTTGGAAGGGGATAGGTTGGTGGTATGGTTGCTTAGACAACATATATGCTGCCTCTCTTAGCCCCCCGGATATAGAAAGGTGACATATGCATTTAGATATACGTGTCAAGCGAATTATAATAATCAACCAATAGAAATAACATATTATAAATATTTGGGGCTAAAAAATGTTTTGGCGACTATAATGCGCTTAAGTGTGTAGTAGCGGCATAAACCCTGCCTTTTGTGAAACACACACACACATATATATATATATATATATGTATTGACTGGTGAATAATATATGCTGCGCTCTGATACTGCTGGGCTAAATATTATATGGTCAAAACGTCGTGATGATAAGAACGTCCAGTTTATGACCATATTCATAAGCCTGAATTCTCTATAGCGTATCAGTGTACTTCCTTTTCGCCGTGGTCGCCGTATCTGCCTTTTCGGTCGCAGGTTTTCTCCCTTAAACTTGCTTTATCTCTTGCTTGCCTTCTCGGAACCATGAAGGAGGTAATCGGCAGTAAGTCATTGCGGCGGCACGCCGGCTACCTTTGCTAAACGGCGCTAATGAACTTAATTACATCATTATTGCCATTAGTAGTAGTAGTACACCGCAGAGCTAGGAGGAAAGCCAAGGGTCCTTTGCTGATCGGAACAGCTGGATTAGTTTGGCTGGCCGCGCCGCTGTCAACGACATTCTGGCTGGCCCAAGCCAAGTATAACCAAAGCACACTCTCTAGTGAGGTTACACTTTGCTTGACTTCAGTGGAGAATCGAGTTGGCGACACACTCCATACCTTTAGGCTGAGGGACGACGACATACTGCAATACATACGATATTAATGTAGATAATATGGACTGCATGCATACTCTCGTATTGCGAGACTAAGTCGGACGGGGGGGGGTATGAAAAAGCCGTATGAAAAAACGACATCTATGGTGAACTATCAGGGTACACTTTTTTTTAGATAAATTACTATATTTGTTTGGAAATTGACCCTGGCTTTTCTCCCTTTTTTCAGTAGCCGTATTATCAGTAGCAAATTAGGTGTGGAATTGAACGTAGCGTTTTTCTGCAGTTTGTGATATCTCTGAAAGCTGTCGGATTTTAAGATAATATATAGCATAGATAGCATAATATATAACCGGCATAGAAAATGGGGACAATTTTATGTACCTCAAAGAATAGGTTCATGAGAGGCTGCTTTGTAATTAGCTGATATTCTGTAAGAGTAGAAACGCTGCAGTTAGACAGGACTTGCTAGATATTGACGCCACAGGTGATTCTCCACACAATTTGACTCTATTGCTGGATTAAAAGCAAAGTGCATTAAAAAAGTAATAATTACGAAGTATGGATTTAGTGCAAAGCTTTTTTTGTTAGGACTTGGCGTTAAAGGCGTGGAATATATGAGTTTCACGATGATGATGACCTAAAGCGAATGCACATAATCAACAACATTTGGTCGCCGCGAGGAAGATGGAGTAGTTCTGGAACAGTTGTCGGGCCAGAGAAGGCCATGGCTGGCGACCTTTAAACCTCACCCGTCCCCGGTTTGATGACGGGATTTTCGCTACGCTAAAAAACGCGACCCCGCATACCGAAACAAATGAACTGATCAAAAGTTGAGCTGACAAGACAGCAGAGCTGACAGAGGTTAGGTCGAGAATGATGCCCCACCCCACGGCCAGTAAGCGTGTGACTACGTACGCACATGAGCGCGGCAAATATAAATATAGATGAGTGTGCGACAAACAGACATCCGGCGGCGGGTTCCTGGTGACTGTTGTTGTTGTCAGCCTGCCTGTGTTTCGTCGTCGTCGTTGTCGTGGTTGTCTTCGTTATTTCTCGCCACGGTCGCTGTCGGCTTGCTCGTCCCCTCGTCACCTTCTGTCGTCGTCATCGTCGTGGGCAAACAACAACGACTCGTGAAGGCGAAATTGAGGGTGACTCAAGTTCGGGCGCGTTAGAGAGCAGCGTGAGAAAACGAAACAGAGTGAAGTCGGAGAGGCAACGATGACAGAGGTCAAGAAGAAGGTATTGAGGGCCATGTGAACGAGCGCGCGTGAGAGAGAAAGCGAGAGAGCAAGAGAGATAGATAAAGAGAGAGAGAGGAGAAGAAATGCACGCCTACGCCCTAGACTCGCGTTTTGCCGTTGTGACGGTTGTTGTAGAAGACGACTTTGCGCTAGCGCAAAGACGTTCTTCCTTCGGATGAGTGGATGTCACTGTGGCCGGTCTGGCGGCCGGCCAGGCAAGCCGCCACTGCTGCTGCAAAGTTCGGGGGCACGGAAGTCGCACCAAGACCTCGTTCGTGGGTGCGTCCGTCGGCGAGAACCGACCGACCGCCCCGAGGGTCTTCTTGCAACGAGCAAAAACGAGCCGATTTTTACTGTTGTCCCTTCGTGAATCGGTCGCCTCCACCTGCCGCCCGTTGTTTCCCCAACCCCGATCAACCAGCCGACTGGCAGGGAGTACCCCGGGCCTCCCCGGTCTCCCACAGACTCCCACCGCCTCCGCAGCCCGCGCGGGCTGCAAGAGGGCAAGCAAAAGTGGAGATTTATGAGTTTGCCTGCTGCTGAGTAGTGTACCTCATCTCCGTAGTCAGGTTTTTCGCCAGCGGCTGAGGACACGCGGTGCGGCGGCGAGGATGGTAGTAGCGGTAGTAGTAGTAGTTGTAGTAATAGTAGTAAGAGGAGTCGCTGTAGTTGCTGCGTGCGACTGAACACCGCCGCTTGACTAGTTCCGTGGGTTCGCTGTGGGAAGGGGGAGACCGGGGGTATTTCCCGCTACCGCTCGCCCGCCTTGCCCTGCGCGACTTCGACCGTCGACTGGAGGGGAAGACCGAAGAAGCGCCCTCGTGGTGAAAGCGGCTAAGACGGCGGCGGCGCCGGTGGTGGTGGTAAAGGCCAGTGGACCACGCATAATCCGCGTTTCAGGTGATGCAGCCAGTGCTCGCCGGTAAGCTTGCTAGGTGATGGTGCTGCTGCTGCTGGCTTGGTTTACTGACTGAGTGACTGACTGACAGACAAACATCCAACCAGCCATCCATACCTTTCGGACCAGGAAGCGTTTTCCGTGCTCTCTAAACGCGCATCGACAACAGCTTGAACGAGACCCAACGAAAACAGCTAACGAAAGCCACTGCTCAACAGAGCGCTGGTGGTAGCGGTAAAGCGGTGTGTACCGACGATGGATAGATTTATTATTCACTTGACAGGTATACCTAAATACACATGTCACCCCTTTAGGTCAGGGGGCGTCTAGAGCGGCAGCATACGCGGATGATATAAAATGTCTTTGACAACAAGAAAAGCAAAGGCTTTACACTCGGCTAAAACCTCTTAACCTCTCTGGGCTTGTGTGATTTTTTTTTTGCCATGACCACGGCCAGTGCTTCAAGGTTTGCCAGGGCACGATGGGCGGTGGCGAAGGGCAACCTTCGTTGTACAATGTGCTGCAACATCATAATTATGAAAACAAAGGGGTAGTAGACATAAAAATAATATGAAATTCCTCCAAAAAAAGCTATGAAATTCATTGGGTCTGCATGTGCGCGTCTGTACACGCATCATTCATTTCAAGTCGAAAATAATACGCGCGTATTAATTACGGCTTGAAATGTAAGAGTCTCTGGCATGTGCAGTGACACATACATTCATGAATTGTGGTTTGTGTACCAAACACCAAAAAAACAAAGGCCTAATGCGGCTCGGGCTACCTTTGTAGCATGCTAAAATCATGTTCTTAAAACGGCGTACTCAGCAGTGCTACTTTAGAAGTGCAATTTGTTTTATATTCAGATTAAACCTGTAGACAATACAGATCATTCTTAAATACAGCGTCCACACAGGGCTGGTTGGACAGCGACTAAATGTAAGCTCAGTACAGCTTTATCAAGCCTGATGTAAGAGTAAGGATGTTTAACAGACTATTCTTCTATTCTATTCTTAGAGCGGTCCATAAAAAAGGAGGTCTCTGCCAGAGAACTACCGTCCTGTGGTATAATGTGTCATTTTGAGTTTAATCATAAAAAAAAACTGTGGTTGACGATATCACAAGATGTCTCTGCGAATGCCCATCTCGATCCCAATCAATATGGATTTACCAAAGGGCACTTCATCGCCACTCAACTTTTTGAAGCATCCTAAAACTGGGCTCTTCGCGCGTGACCGAAAACTATCTCTACACGCTGTGTATTTTGATTTCTCACGCGCATTTGACATGGCCGACCATAAACTGCTGCCAGAGAAAATTACTTCACTTGGAATCGGCCCTCGTGTGATTAAGTTGTGCTAAGCTTATTTTTCTCGTAGGGCATTTAGAGTGACGGTTGATGATGTTCTATCCAGCGCTGGGCGATGTACGCCGCGAGTTTCTTGAGGTTCCTGCATATGCACAATAATGTACGCAATTTTTGCTTCTGGCAGGGAATTTATTTTATAGTTGCATAACAGCTTTAGCCCCAAATGTTACGAAAGAACGCTTTCAATGTGTATGTGCACCCAAAGATCGAAGTCGCGAATCATAGTATCCGCTGTTGCCGGTTGGTTCCCCACTCTATCCAGCCGATCGATCAGAAGTTTTATTGAGGAATTTGGCTGAAAGTACGCCGCAATCTAGATATCACTATCTAGAATACAACGACTTACACACAGAGTGGCTGTTCATTGTGTTTAAGACGTTGTATTTCATCTGAATGAATGAATCTAGTCAATTTTGCTAAATATTGTTTATGCACATGCATACATATATTTTCACATTAAATAAAACATCTGTTTATATATATATATATATATATATATATATATATATATATGTATAAATAATGAAAATTTCGTTATTAATTTATTACATATTATACAAATGTATATATAAATGCCTTTTCGTCGCCGGTGATTCTGCCCTAGTAACGCCAACCAAAGATGCAAATCCGTTCATGTTAGTGTCGAAAGCGGATGTCGTCCCTAAATTAACTTTGAAGCGCTGTTGTACGGTGATGATTGGTGTCTTTCAGCGTCATTGCGCTAGCCACGTCCGGCGGTGGCAGCGGTGGATCGGCTGGAGCTGTGGCCAGCACGAAATTGAACCGCCGCAAAAGCTGGGATCACCGACGCAACCACTCGCCAGAGTTCAAGGCGCAGATGGCGCTGTCGCGAAACATCAGCATCTTGCTCGAACAGCTACTTCGAAACTACGAGAACAACCAAAGACCCTACCAGGGAGGTGAGCCGCTAGCCGTCACTATGCTGAATTCTGTCAACGTGCAGTTTTATCTACTTTTCTTTTTCCCTCCTTTCCCCTTTCTATCTCTAGATAATATATATATATATATATATATATATATATATATATATATATATATATATATATATATATAATGTCTGTTGTAATATTTTGTATTTAAATATATGTATGCCTTGCTATTTACATATTCACATTTCATAATCATTAGTTTATAGTTGCAAAATAGGGCTTACAATTGTGCTCTACCGACCCCTTGCTACGGGGACTATCGCTCGTGTATTTTTGTATGTTTGTTTTCACTTTACGTCAAGTCCGAGAGTTAATCGTCTGTATGAAGTGTCTCATAACCATAGCCTGTCGTTCATAGAGGTAGTCAGGCGTTTTGCATCGTCTGAGCACAGCTTTGACGGGTCTAGAATATGCAAATATTTTTGGACTATGTAACGACGATAGGATCTAGATAATCAGCTCTAGCAAACCCAAGTTTTCAGACAAAACGATTCCTTGTAGTTGGTAGGTAACGCGGGATGCGAGGAAGCGAGATCTTACGAGGAACTGGCTCCGGGGGACTCTGAACAACCCAAGCTTGAGGCAAATTTTGGCTTCCCGACTCAGCGCAAGACTCGACTCCCTTTAACCTTTGTGCAGCTGGATACACAGAAGTTTTTTGGCGTGACCTATCGAGCAACAAAGGAAAACCCAGAAGTAAATTCATTCTCTACTGAAGTATATGATCCCGTAGTAAAGAGATAGGCCGACAATTAAAAAAATGCCGGGTTGCATTCAGCACGCCATTGTCCATGTTACAGATGCTCGGGCCAAAGCTGGTGATTCGGGTTGTGAATCCTTGGTAAATTGAAGGGTGACGGAAAGCTCCTAAGTGTAATTACTGCACCTCTGCCAGACTGATTTAGGTATGTGGTTGTTTTCGTGGCATTAAGTGATGATGAAGTTTTCGAGAAACTTAACGGCAACGTGAACTCTATAAAGATGGAACGGAATATACACTATTGCAGGAAGTCTTTTTCTGTGTCATTGTGGTGGGAACCCTTTGCCTCTCTGCTGTCGACCCTGCCATGGGTGCGACAGTCTTAGAAATATCACACAGTTCACAAATCTCACGACTTATTTATGGGAGTGAAAATGGCTTTATTTTGCACCTTTCAAGCAGCATTACCGAAGGGCTTCTTAGCCAAAGGTTCCTTTACATTTTAACTGGAGATAACCGTCCCGACCAGTGCAACATGGCATATCTCACTCTTACTTTGATCTCATGGCCGCCTTTGATAGAATTTCTCACTTTCTTTTGTTTAGTAAACTTGGACACCTATGTATGTATAGCCGCACACTGCATAAAACTTTAATTTCCAGTATTCGAAAATTCTCACCCTAATCAGCTTTAGTTATAGATATTAGAACTGCCACACTCTGCGGACGCAACCAAAGAGCATGCATGTCGAATATTAGGGGCAGACACAGAAGTGAGGGTGACAAAACTCCTGGCCCAAACTAGGCATCTCATAACAACTATCACGCGCAGTTTGCTGTACGCAAATTCAATAAAACTTTTAGACCCGTCTGTCTGGCCGGAGGGTATTCCCCGTGCTGAGGCCAGTTATAACAGCACAGAATATACGGTGCAGTGAACGAGGAGGCGACTGTTGGGGCCAAACGCTATAGAACAAACGAAAAGGAAAGGTCACGATGAAAAGAAAAAAAACCCGGAGACAGATGATTAGCATTATAGTGAAACCATACACCCTATGAAGTATAAAGCACCGTCATATAGTCTGCTATGGGACGTCAAATCCCTTGGTCACTTATATCGGCAATTTCGTATGTGAATGTTGTCTAAAATGTATATTTGTGATATCGTGGAAAACTTATCTAGCGAGCATGCCATACTGTTCTTAATGAACACGTTCGAAACATATCCTATTCGGACCTCCTTTATCCATCACAAGGAATTTCATGAACAGTTAGACCGGAATAACAATGAAAATTAAAGTAAGGCATCTGCTTAAAATTAATAACTATGGAGGATGCCAAAATACTTCATCGCACTGCCACACGCATCTTACGAGGACTGACCGTGTATTACGTAATGCACATGTATAGCCCATTGGGAAAAGCTGTAGATCAAGTGATCTAGGACATCAGTGACTGTATGGAATTCTGAACTGATGTAAATAAACGCGTAGGTGACGTATTTATGTGACAAAATAAGCTTTTAGCGAAATTCGTTTTAAAACGGGAATTGACGAAGTTGGACTGACTATTCGCATAGAACCTGCATATTTTAGCTGGAATGAAAGCGACGAGAAGCGATATCTTCACCTGTTATCACAGGCGACGGATACTAAGCTTTGAAATCACTATTGGCTCATCAGCTCATCGTAAACACTCTCAGGCCGAGTGCAAAGTGCATCGCAAACAGCATGCAAACACCTGCACCACTTATTAAACAGCCACCTGCTATAACACACATTATAGCTGGCTGAGAACAGATACGGCGTAGACGACATTGAATGAGCATACGCCTTGCTTTGAGGAAGAAGACAAGCTTACAATAAACACAGAACAACAACTGTGCGGTCTAGTAAAGAAGGAACATATGATGTGCTACAGTTTATTGATTAAAAATAAACGGAAGAGCACCCGAGGTGGTCAACACCTCATTTAGCCAGGGGTCATCCTAACTCCAGGTTCTCATTCAGTAGACATTTTGGCAGTATGCAGGCAAAAGCTGTGCAATTTCCTTGCTAGGTGACCGGCGTGACCTCCAACTGAAAACAATCTTTAACGAGACCTGTGCGGAGAAAGAACGCTAACGGAACATCTGGTACTTGACAAGGCCTCGTTCAGCACAGAGACATTCGAATATTTAGAGAGACAAGAAATGTACAATCGCAACGAAAAACTACTCTGAGGGCCCAACTGTTTGCTATAAATGGAAAAGAGCTTGCCAAAGAAATCGCACAACTGCTTGCCGGATGACTCGACATGGATATCACCACTATATGAGCATAAAGCCAAATAGTTTTAACGTTGCGGACTATGCATTGTAAGTAAAAAATGCCATATTGAACACTGCCACGAACTTTTATGGAGCCTTCCTAATATCCAAAGTTGAGTACGTAATGTTACACCACATTGTTGTGTTATGATTATAACTACCAAACATATGACGAAAAAACTATGATTGAATACGTAATCAGTTATTGGCAACATCGTCCGTTGATGTTTTAAAAATGACATGGTTTTGGTCGTCACGTTGCCTATGCTCTGGATGCTTTACTGCGAATTGTTCACACCATTTTCCGATGTTTTGTCACAACCACGTTCTAAATGCTTACACATTTCTCCGATGTACACTTCAACAACCTACAGAGTCAACGATACAATTTTCGATTTTAAAGTGTTTCCTTCATACTACTTGTGCAAATGTACGCCTAGTTGCATTCCATCGTAAGTGGTCAGATATAACTTCGTGTGAAATAAAATGTGTTAGGACGACCAATCAAATTAGTCAATACCGAGACATTGATCATGCCGCCGTTTCTTAAGTTAAGAACCTCTCAGACTATCAGTTGCTTCCGCCGGCAGCGGTAATTCGCTCGGCCTTTACCGATCCGATATATTCGAAGACCAACTCGCGTCCGAGAGGAGAGGCGACAATGGATAATGCGCTTAGGATCTATGCGCGTACCGATTCGAGCAGCGCTCATCGATTTGAGCGCTTCTAATGCAATCGTCTAATGAAATTACGTTCCAGCTGCTGCCCTGCGCGGCCGCCCCCGTGGTGTGGGTAGGAACGGCGGCTGCGTCGCCTGACGCCAATGAACACACCAGCTGAGCGGATTCTTAGCGTCAGGCCTCAGACTCGTTGTACGCTCTACTGTTTACGGCGAGCTAAACGAGCCCATACAGTACGACGCGTAGCGTGTACGGTTATTTCCAGCGTAAATGTGGGAGGCAATGGAGTGCAAATGAGAGTAGAAAAGGAATAGAGTAGATTGTTCTTCAGTGCTTCGCAGTAACACCAGGCATTGTGAGGCCATCACTTCTAAGATTCGTTAAGAGGAGGTAAGGTTGTTAACTATGCCTAAAACATGTAGCTTTACGAAGTCGATAACCATTTAATGGCTAAACGAAGTGATTGCATAATATGTGCATGTTTTCATTAGCTCATAGGTAATTTACTTATTGAATGGCCGTACTATTTATGAAGGTCGATTATTGTTTTAGTTGAGGAGCGGTTTTTGTTCTTTTCATAATGTTCGATAAGTTACATGTCTATGGCAGTGGTGTGCGAAATAACGCCCCGTAGCTGTTTAAGTTCAAATTCCATGGACAGTTGTTTGGTTTCCTTATTCGATGCCATTTTCCTTTTTGTATCTCCTTCTCTCTATGTAAAATGCTTACGAATATATGTATATATACACCATATACATTTAAAAATATACATAGAGTATTCATCTGCAAGGTTGCAGGGATTTATGATCAACTCACTACAAAAGAGCTTGATATGCATATTCGTGTCTGCATATATATATATACATATATATATATGCAGACACGAGTGATAGCGTTTTCTGCAAAATAATCTGAATATTTATAATTGTGTGAATTTATGTATTAATGGAAATTTCAAGCTCAATGAGGAATTGTTGAACTTCAATAAATTTGCCGTCCGAAAAAACGGTCCCAAAAAAAAAAAAAATCTATATATATATATAGGCTCGAATAATATCCTCAACTGTGCTTCCTCGCCCTTTTCTTTGTCTACCATTGGTTGTCGTCGTCGTCATTCCTGGTAATTGGCTCTTGCTAATCGAAAAGTGCTTGGTTTGATGAAGGCCGGGAGGTATTACGGAAAGGGGTAGCGGTAGTAAGACGGATGATGAATCAGCGGCGGCTCAATTCAACTCCAGAGGTGGGATGAGTCGAGCGGACGGAAGTGCCGGGGCGTGGGGATTGTGTGATTGTGGCTGATATCACGGCACGCAGGTAGAAAGAGGCGGGCGGGTTGACAGTTGACACGGCGGGTATCCTGAACATACTTCCTTCCAGATATAGCTGTCTGGTGTGGCTGCTGGTGTCGAGCTGAACTAATGCGGCGAGTTGATCATCGTCATTCCACATTGGCGTCTGCTATCACGATTGCTGTCACCGACGGTGGAGTGGTGGCATGCGTCTGCGTCTCGCGACCGGAGGAGACACATATGTGCGCGGGTTCGAACCCCACACCCAGTTGCACATTTGTATTTATGAGGTCCGTCTATGAAGCAATGCGAAAAGCAGTCCCATGGACGTTAAATCTTGGCTGAGAGTCAGCTCCAAAAGGATCACGATTGCTGATACTGATTCACACTGCTGCTGCGGCTGCCGTCGTAGCTACTCATTGTGAGTGCTGGCCATATGATGCCCCGCGAAGGCGATAGACTGATAGAAGATAAATACATCTTCATATTTCTCTGGCCCGATGATTAAGGAACGTAGGACGCAGAAGAAGAAGAAGATGACGAAAATGATGGTGTAGAAAAAAGAAGATGAGACGACACCGACGACGACGACGATGATGATGATAATGAAAGCTGATAGTAATGGTGAATGATGATGATAACGATGAAGACCAAGTAGGGAAGCCGGGGACGAGAACGAATGAGGTCGTAAAGACCTACCTCCGGAAAGTCTCAGCCTACGCGGTCAGTCTTTCCGTCCGCGCAGGCCGATTGTCAGTGGGGTAGTGATGAGGCCGTCGGCGGCTGCGGCGGCGGCGGCGACGACGTCGGGGGACATCGAAATCGTTTGCCGCTACGCGATTGTTACTACGGCCGCTGCTGCTGCTGTGTGGGGTAAGATTACAGGTGCACGTCGATGATCTTCATGATCCTCCCTAAGTTCCCCGGGCTGCGAAACGAAAACCCAGATACGAGCGCGAATAAGGCACCTAGATACTTGGATACGATTGAAAGGCGAGGTTGGACGTGTACGCTCCCGTGTTGCTAGGGCGGATGCGAGCTGATATGTTGTTGTTGTTGTTGTTGTTGTTGTTGTTGTTGCTGTTGTTGTTGTTTTGTTGTTGTTGTGTTGTTGTTGTTGTTGTTGTTGTTGTTATCGTCGTTGCTGTTGTTGTTGTTGTTGCTATCGTCGTTGCTGTTGTCGTTTCTGACCAGTAGCTGCTGTCAGCGATGATTCGATGCCCTGCCTCCCATATAGCTTTTATTCCGGATTTTCAGTCTTCTACACTGCACCGTGTATCTTTTTCTGACTGCTCATCCGTCTTCGTTCTAATTTAATCGAATTAATCAAAAAATGAATTACTGTTCAGCAACCGCAGCATAGCATAACAGCAGAAGCTGCAGCAACAACAACAACAACAACAACAACAACAACCACAACAGCAGCAGCAACAGCAAAAGGTATAAAGCAATCAAGAGGAACGCGCAAGCTGGAGATAGATCTTTTCCACACCCACCTGGCGATGGGGCATGAGAGCGCAAACTGTTACTGGTCCCCTTGCAAACTGTTACTGGTCGCTGCTACTGCGACTACCCTTAGAGCTCTGCACCAATCGCCGGTATCGCTGTTATTATCCTGGCAATCATTCTGCCATGATCCTTCATACGATGAGTCCCGCTTCACTGGTTTCTCTCATCTTAATCGCCAATGTCTATCAGCCCGTTGCTCTTCTTCCGTTTTTCCCCGGCTAGACGCGTCTGTCCATCAGACAGCATGACACCCGTATGTATATATATATATATATATATATATATATAGCTCGGCCTGCCAAATTGCTAGTTAAACTAGATTAGCGCACCGTGATATAAATTACGTCACAACGTTTCTCTTGCAGCACACAAGTCTCCGCCATTGCCTTGTTGCTTGCTATGGTATGCTGAACCACTGAATCAGGCAGTAGACGCCTAGAATGCTGGTGCCACGTTTTTGCGTGCGAGTTTTTAGTTTACAATGGAGGCGTGTGAAGGTCAGCCTAGCTTTCGATACTAGTGCAAAATTGCACATTGGCTAAAGCAAAATAACAATATCAAGTAGAAGTAGATATAAGAATAAGAGACAACTGGAGCGCCATAGTACTCTGATTTGATGACCTCAAGCATACGAGTGTATGTATATTATGCACGTACCAACCCTGCTCCGCAAATCATGAAGCTCGAGCAGCAATGAATCGCCGCACGGTTACACATGTCTGTTCTTACAGTATGTGAGTAGATAAAATGTGGGTGCAACCTTCGTGCTAGTCATTGACGAGGTTCGCAAAAATATATCCCGCAAAAATATATGAGACTCACTCAATAGGCTTACTCACACCGAACTTTACTTACGGCTAACGTTCATAATATTGTGAGTTTCTAAAGTTTGACGAAACGGCTTGAGCTTTGTGTGAGATTGTACGTGTTAATCCGTTTATGCCCTGTTTTAACCCCTTTTGATACCCCCATTCATTTATCGATGCGCTTATAACTTTTCTCGTTTATTTCTGGATTTTTCTAAGAAATTTTTTTAACAAAAAGTTTTATACTAGGCAAACAGCATCAATGGAGTACAGGCACCACATCTTTATCACATCAATATCATTCATCATTAAAATCGTAATTTTCGGGAAAGCATAAACGAAGTCTCACTGATGGCTCAGCAAGAACTACAACAAAGTTTCTTAATCCTAGCAGGTTATTGATGTACATTTTAGAAAGTTATGAATTTAATGAATATATTATTCGTTATTTAACTATGCATTTTGAATGTTATGCAAATTGAATGGACGTGTCCTATCGCATTATATCATTACGACGGTGTGTGTGTAAAAAAACAAGAGGCCGATAGCGATCGTCGGCATTGCGGTTTGTTTTCGGTCACGTTATTACCTCATCTGGCTGAGGCACTGAGACCGCTCATTTGAAGGTGCCATCATTACAAACGGCATCGTGTTTTTTTGGTTGCGAAATAGCATACGACTGTTGCTGCTATACTTATTTTAGGTATAACACGTAGCTCTACAATGGTGTGCTTTGCCTCGTTGTAGTATAAGTTATAGGATGGCAATGTTGAGTTATTGATAGGATTGAAATGCGGGGTAAGTGCTTTCCCGCGTGCTAAGTTAAGGCCCCATATTAAGTAGGCTGGGTGCTAAAAGGCAATACTTCAAGCTCGGACGAAGACTACAAGACGCTTTGGACGAACATTAAATCGAATAGTATAGAAAACGGCTTTATTTACCGAATAAATGGTGGCAGGAGACTGTAATACAAGGATGCGTGCAAAACCGCCATCTTGAGCGATGATTGTCAGACAAGTCAGGCATGCTGCTCGACTTTATGGCGACGTAACACTTTGCATCGCGTTTGGCTTGCATTTGCGTGCGATCGTTTATGGCTCTCACAACTGTACCAACTGTTCCTCCAGCCAGTATTGGAAAAGAGGAAGCAAGGCTTAAGCTACACAAAAACGCGCAAGCAAGCGTCCAATTTGCTCCTAACGACGCCAACCACTTGCGATCCCTGCAATTAGCCCACGCCACATATCAAAAGGAACCGTGCGGTTCAGCGACAAATTGAGCGCTGAGGTCCGACGGGGAGTACGCTATCTATTTGGGCCTTGGGCCGTCTGCTGATCTAGCATGCGACCATATGGGACATCCTTGCGTTATCATAGTAAAAAAACTCGGCGTTTCGCACAGCGGGAGTGATAATTTGTCTGGCGGAGCAAATACAATATTATATATATATATATATATATATACCGGGGAGCTAAATGGCCAGTTTATAGTTCAATGGCGGCTTTTGAAAAAATTCTGCTCTTACACGACGTCGCAAAAGCGGTTGATCGAGAATACTAAAAACAAGAGAGAGAGCAAATTTATATTCCAGAGACTCTATCGAAGTGCAGTGAAAAAACGCCGCAGCAATAGTGGGATCCTTCGTACAAAAATTATGCCCAAATGACCTATGAAAACATGTATCTAAACTACACAAAGAAATGCAGGCCATATTATACATGTTTTGCAAGTCATCTATTAAGTGCAAACAATCCTCAGCCTGGGTTCAAACAAAGGTTATATTGTTTGGTTGTGAAAGAACCATGGGAGAGTAACGAACCGGAAATGCTTACAAAGAGCAAAGAGGTCGAACATACCTATCCCACCGAATTGAGTCAACGAGAACACAAAATACTCGACCGAAAACGATGAAAATGACAGACAACAAAGCGTTTTTAAATGAAGGAAAATCTAAAAAAAGCCTGAAAAATTACGGAAACCCAGGGTCGTCAGCTAGTACCGAACTTAAGGCAACATGTTTGTTGAAAGATCGATAAAGTCGCACTTAACGGAAGAGATCAGAAAGTTAAATAGTATGGCTCTGGCTTTCATTAAAACATATTTCCGCTTGCTTAAGCTAGCGTACAGTATCCAAGTTGCTTTGTTGAATTTGCTTGAATATAAGAGTCGCCATTTTTAAAACATTACGTGCACAAGGTAACGTCTCCAGCGTAACCGTTTTAAATTCTAGCCTATTTCGTTTGTCGGAAATCCCAGACTGGATAAGAAAACAGAGCCTAATATAAGCAAAAGGAAATTATAAAAACGTATGTAGACCCACAATCACACGTGTACACAAACAAAAATATTGACTTGATATGTGTTCTAATGACTAAAATCAGCGTTGTGGTTGCTGTGGGAAAACTATTATTTAACTAATTGTGCAGTCAAAATCGGAAGATATTCGTTAGTACGGCACACTTGGAGGTAGAGAGCAGTGTGCTTTTCTGTAGACAATTAGACTGCATTGCCGCGTGAAAGTTAGAGGATTACATTACGCATTACAACTTCAAGCTATCTGTGTCTGCAAGGTATTTGACTTTAATTTGGATGCACTCGCTAATATCTAAGACAAAGATAACTAAAGTAGAAGGCATACATGCGCTAAGAAGGAGCTAGGTTGTGAATAAAATTGGGGCGTGTAGAACGATTTAGTTAAAAAAAGTTAGATAAATAAAATTGTGGTAAAATCTCAAACATTTTAGAAAATAAAATTGTGGCTGAAATCTAAAAAAAGCCGTCCAAACCATTTATGTTATGCATGTAGTCTATCGTTTAGGTACTTAGGTTAGAATAATATAATATTGATAAATGTCAGGTGATGGGTTAGCTTTGGATTTAAGGTTAGGAACTAGCAGACTCAGCGATTCCCAGAAATACATATTGGTATATCGAAATGATGATCAAGAGGCTTTGAAATTAAATATTGATTCGGTAAACACGTGTAATGTGCTAGTTATTACCCTTAATTTGGGTACAAGATTAGAAGGTCCCACAAAAGTTTGTATACGAGTAGACTTCTTATCAATTTTTTTTTGAATATGGGCCAATCGCTGTTGGTACAATGGTGTTTAGATTGTCCACTCTGTCTGGGTTAACCTCAATCTTCTATCCAAACAAGAGACAAACATGAAATTATACAAAAAGAAAGATAAATACTAAACAAACACCGCATTCTAGCTCTTATTTGGTCCTGTTATCTTCCTGCGGTCGTGACAAGTTCACATCACTAGAGCGAACAACATCAGTAGAGCTTATTTTAATATACTACTACAGTTTTTCTTAGCATTCCAATTGTTGACATCTACGGTTAAGTGCCTACCCCGAAATATGGAAAGGTTTATCAAAAAGTTCGAAGGCTATTTTCGGAGCCAACGAGGTAAAACGAATTAGACTCTGTAGAGTTAGAGTAGGCCATAAGTGCACCGACCAGACTATCTAACGTAAGTGAAGTTCCTCAAAGATGGCAATAGGGCAATTGCTTAAATTCCGAAAGCTCTGTCAAATAGCCTAAAAGTATTCGAAAACATTTGTTAAAGATCAGTTTAGCTTTACCAATGCTGTAATCGTATCACTATTGAAGAAGCAAATCACAAAGAACCACATTGTGTATTAAAGATAGGGCCCGTAAGACGTCGAGTGCACTCGCGTCTCGTCCTCGTCACCAACAAACAGACAGAAAGTCGGTACAAGTCGTGCAGAATTGCAGGCCCCAAACAGCAAACGATGGGCTTACTCTGTTTTAGTCACTTTAGATTGTCGAGCCCGGTGGCGTGGTGCATTCGTCTGCGCCTCGCGACCGGAGGAGACACATATTATAGGTGCGCGGGTTCGAGCCCCATTGCTGCACATTTGTATTTATGGGAGTCCGTCTGTGAAGCAATGCGAAAAGCAGTCCAATAGGCATTTGAATTCTACAGTTATTGTTGTATGGTGCTGCTGTTGTGAGCACAAAATATGTCTAAACTCAAGTGTGCTAGGCAATGCAATTTATTGTCCTAAAGTTAATAAACGTAAGCATATATATTTACAGAGAGTGATCTTTTATCGACCACGAGATCCTTAAGAGCCGTCGATGAACATGAGAAGCTTAGCTGGCGATATCTCCAAGCCGGTAGATCTAGTCCATAATGAGCATCATTGCTTGCCGTCAAAACTTGGATGAAACGTAACAATTATCAGAAACGGAAACTAGCTTTGCTGTACCGTCACCTCCAGCCTCGTCGGGTCCTCAGCACTTCAGTTAGGCTTCGGTTAGAGCAAACAGTTCGGTATATCACTTTGCCTTGCTCGAATCTTGCTCGAATCGCGAATCTGAGTCCAGAAAACACAATCCAGGCATTGACTAAGTGAGCAGGCGGCCGCTCTACTTTGACCAAGCTCTGACCGGAAATCTGTATTTACTTTGGGTTGGCCAATCAAGATTGCGTAGACAACTATCCACTATTCAGATGTGTCCACAGTGGCGAATCCTGAGCAACCTACTTACCGTCGGTGTTTGATTCTTAAACTACACATTACTTGGAATACTGCTGGAACTTTGCGATTTGCTGTTCTACACTGTCCTACTGCAGCTGGGTCAGAGTCAGACCAGCATATACAGTCCCTGAAAAAATATAGGGCCACCCATTTTTGCCACATTACGCGCATTAGTGTAACCAATCGTGTAAAGACTACAGTGATACATGTTCATAGAGTAAACAGCAAGACTTTCATCGATATTTGGAATCTTAGATTACTTGGATCACGAATTTCCACATTTGGCACTGCTACAACCGCAAAAAAATTAAATGCCACTAGCAGATGCATGTCTTAACGAGTGATTTGACCGGATTAACGGCGTTTGGACTCATTTCACAGCTCGACAGAAACAAAAGCAGACCTCCTACCAGAACTTTTTTTCTTTGTGAAACGATAAGCTCATGAGTGACGAAAATGCCCATATCAAGGCTTATAAGGACATCGACCTCTCTAATCGCGAAATCTCCTGTCGATTGGGGCGTTGTCCCTAAGTAGTGAATAACTTTGTTCATTAAGGTAAAAATTACACCGTAAAAAAAGTTTCGGCCGTCCAAATGCCATTTCGGAACGACGCAAGCTGCAGTTCTGAAGAAAGCGTCGAACTCTGCGCCCTCCGCGAGGGCAATTGCGGCGGCGCCGACGTGCAATCAACGCGCGAAATGTGCAAAACTTCCTCAGGAAGACACTTGGCTCACGAGAAAAAAAAACACAAGAAAAAACAACGATTGACCTCTGACCGATGAAAGCTCGTCTTGACTTCGCCCACAATACGATGTCATGGACCACTGAGTGACACAGAGTGCTCTTTTCGAATGAAAAAAATTAACTTTGATGAACCGGATCGATTTAACTATTTTTTGCACGATTTTGCAAGGAGAACGAATTTTGTCAAAACGTCACTCAGGTGGCGGTTCAGTGGTGATCTGGGCTGCTGTCGGGTATCATACAAATCGTCGATTGTGTTTTTAGACGGTCGTGTTTATTCGACACGCTATAGGGATTTACTAAAAGAGCAATCGGCGCATTTTGAGCCGATGCGGAGGTCAGGCCTTGCTTTTCACAACACGATAACGCCTCGATTCACACCGCCAGGGTGAACGGAAGCTGGTTCGACCAACGTCAGTCGAGGTCCTACGCTGGCCTGCAGTCTCACCTGATCTTAATATCATCCAGAATGTGTGGAGCTGGCCCGCAGGATAAATTTACGCCAACGAAAAAAAAATTTCGAGGCC
>QVRM01004588.1:0-39716 GCA_003439945.1 Dermanyssus gallinae | reverse complement strand
ATCGATGTTCTGACGTGATTCCGACTACCTCTGAATCCTAACTAAAACAAGAGGAGCAATATGTGCGATCAAACAGTCAGCTCATTTCAATAAAAATGACAACTGACTCGGCCGCTCAGGAGACGGAGACCAAGCAAAAAATCTCCTAACGCGTAGAAAAAAAGCAGCTCATTGGGGAGACAAAGAGGCACTAAGGAAGAAGACTCGCCAGGAATACAAACTTGCCTGCAATTGTTAAGATGGCCGGAACAGGATGCGCGAGAAGCCGCTCGATTTCAAAACACAGAGGTACAAACCCGTAAAAACCGATAATATAGAGGTTATAGATTTCAATGTCGTTCAATAAACTCCAATGGAGCAGGCTAACGCACATGCTAGAGAAGAGAGTACCTAGATGCAAGGGAATTTGTCCGTTAACCAACTACAGTAGAGCAATGTGCATATTTCGTCGTAGGTTAGAGTGCAACGAACCTTTTGCCGTAGGTTTGCCCAAGGCATCGTCCACTTTACCCGTTTGGGAACTGGCCTTCCTTATCAACGCCTAGAAAGCACAAATAAAAGATTAGCTGATTAGTTTGCTATACTGCGCGCCATATAGCATATGCTGAATCCCGACTGACAACTTAAGCAATAATAGTCACTAAAGGTCATTTATCACAAACATCCCAGTCATCTAGGTTAGGGGACCACCATATTTTGAGTAGGTTGAGAGGTCTACATTACCCCAAACATCACCTCCTCCTTCCTAGCCACCTCTAAAAAACTAAGTAATAGAACCGCGTCGAGCATTCGACAAATAAATGCATTGTCAGTGAGATCCGGCGAAGGAAGGAACCTCTGGTCGGAAGCCTGAAATTGGGTTGAAGGATGACTCCGTCAGGACCACACATGCCGGAGAGGAGGACAACATCCCCCAAGATAACGGGGCAAGATCGGGCAGCACCGCCGCCTTCGCTGCCGCTCTGCGCCAATGTATGGGGGAAAGACGGCGCCCTAGTGGTCTCTGGTTCCACCATGACGGTTGTCTTGCGCACAGTGAAGTCTTTCATAAAGCGCGGGTAACTACTAAAATAGAAATCCGCAAGAGCCTGAGTCCTCGTGAATCGACTATATACGCACAATTGCGCCACGATTTAACTAATGGCAGCTGGCAATGTTCAGTGACCCTGCTGAAGACGCGAAAGACCCTGGGGAAGCAGAACCGGTTGCAGAACCAAAGCAACTTTAACAGACCCAAGAAATGGTAGTTCCCTACCTGCCATAACTGCCTACAAAATAGGGTGCACAACCAGGAAATGCAGGAGGAAGGAACAATACAAGTGCGGGCACGCCGCTCGAAACTGCGGCGCCAACGCTCTTACGTATGTGGGAATATGGGCTACCGTGCCAGATCTACGGCATGTCGCAACAACTTTCGAATCCTGACGGAAAGGGAAGAAGCAGGGGACGGAGGCGGAGGAGCAAATCTCTCATTGTGCAGAAGAAAGAAAGCAATTGACTGTGTAGTAGAAAAGGCACTAAGGAAAAGGGCCCGCCGAAGTAAGATAAACTAAGCAAGATAAGAAAAGTTGACGGAACAGAGTGCGCAAAAAGCCGCTTTATTTCAAGACGCAGTTGCTACTCACAAAATAAGCCTAGTTGCCATCGGTAAACCAAATAAAGATACGCAAGTACACGCGCAGGATGGTACACAAATCGATGGCACAAAACAACGATTATTAACACCAGTGTCCTACTAATAACCAAAAACGGAAAATGAAGAGGCTATGTATAGGTGGACGCAGCCAACGATTGGAGACTATCCTCGTGCTACGTGAGCTGCTCACATAAAGAGTTAAAAAGTTTCTTACTAAACTGGCCACCTTAGTCACGGGGGACTTAAACGTAGCAAACCATACAATGGAATCAATAAAAACGAATAAAAGAGGAAAAACCTGAGAGAACAGACATAGCTATTGACCTAACGCTTTGCAATGACACACTAGCTGACACAATAACAGGTTGGCAAGTCTGCACTGAAAAATGAAGCCTTAAATACCACTAGAATTCAAGCTGGCGGCACGGTATCGCACGAAGACGGAACTCGCTAGGAAATCACTAATGAAAATCAAAACCTTGATAAATAAATTATCAAGGCCATCACCAACACGAGACTGCCCCCGAATCCCAGGGGAACTTCAAAGCGTTCTAGTAACAGCATGCACTCGAGCTACACTTAATTCGGCTAAACTATCGCTTATTATTTGTTTTATTAACACCCAAACTGGGGTAAATGTGTTTATGTTACGTCAAAATGTTTTCGAGACGCCAACAATCTAGGGTTTTGCTAGTTCTGCTATAGACCTAACCGCCGGGCATACCGCGGCGTGGTATCGATCACATTTGCTCCAGCATTGTTTGCATTGACATTCATCCTGTGGTTCATGAAAACCATCCACGTTGCACAGAACGTGATGAAATCCGTGAGCTGCAAAGGCCGTCGTTAGATGTCGATCTTTTACCCCGCTACCCCGCCATTCAGAGCTCGTCATTGCTGCTGTTCCATAAATACCTATGTCCACCTCACTAATTTTGGTTCCCCAGTTTCGCATATAAACTTCAAAGGCGCACGTTTTCTTCAGATTAAATCGTTTTTGTAGTTCTTCCGTCAGCAGCGGGCCACCCTCCAAGACGTGAACAATTCTATTCCTGCATGTATTCGAAAGCGCGAAAACCCTCTTTAAAGAGAAAAAAAGAAAAGCCTCACCCCATCAATTAAACGCAATTCGCCTACTCCCAACTTATTCCATAATAGTGGAATGTCGTATGTGGCTATGGGTGCTATCTGTATCCCGAAAAGAGCAGTTGCTGCATGAACTGAAAGCATATATGGCCATTTAATTGCCGCAGTTACGATGGTGGCCTTCCTGACCCTCTCCTGGATGTGTGATCGAAAACTGCTACCGCTTGTTGATAAGGTTACGCCTAGATATGTAAATTTGTTTACAAATTGACAAATTGACATGCAGGACCAGACCTGACTTTAACATATTAATAAGTAACCTCAGAACTGCTCCCGGCACTCCCGATTTTGCCAGCTCTTCAACTATTTTATCCCTTGGTGCTATTAATTTTTGTTCCCCTGACTTGGATCACGTCGCCCCTGGCCATACGGCCGCCCCTTCGGAATTTCATAGCTACTGTCTTTCCCCAGTTAACCTTCAAGCCCTTCTCATCCATAAATGTAACTAGTCGATTCATGGCTTGTTTCACCCTGAAAAGGCTGCCACCAAAGATGACCACATCATCAGTGTACAGTAAGATTCTGGCCCATTCTTGGGTCCAGCCCGCCCTTATTCACTCTGGTAGTCCACCCAAAAGTACGGAAAACAGCAATGGGCTCAGTCCATCGCCCTGTGCGACGCCTGTGGTTTGAGCCACCTCCTCCGCAATACCGACCCCTTCATCAATCAGCACCGTGTTCTGTTTTAACATATACAATTACAAATAGGTTTATTTTACTCAAATTGAGTATAATATACATTTCAAAAATGTTTCCTCATGAAGCTCTATCTTCTTCACGCTTCCGACGAGAGAAGTAGTGCAGCGATTTTCGGTCCAGCGCTGTGCATTCCACTGCATGGTACTTGGCACACCTCTGCAGGCAGAACCGGCAGGTACACAACTCGTACTCCTCATGAAAGGTTGCGTTTGAACATACCAGGTAGTGATAACCATGCACTATATACCTGGTGTATACGTGGCGATTGTCACATGCAGGACCAGACCTGACTTTAACATATTAATAAGTAACCTCAGAACTGCTCCCGGCACTCCCGATTTTGCCAGCTCTTCAACTATTTTATCCCTTGGTGCTATGTCAAACGCTGCCTTTAAATCTACAAACACCGCATATATACAACTTCTCGGCCTTGACAGCGTTTCCCAGATTACTCCTAGCAGCTCCCGAATTGCTGAGTAAGTTGATCTTCCTTTCCTAAATCCATGCTGCTCCTCCGGTATTGCCCCCCGCTCCTCCAAGAAAGACCCCAGTCTCCTAGCTATTATTCCCTAGAATATTTTATACGGACAACTTTTTATTGCTATTCCCCTCCAAGCTTCTGGTTCAGTTTCTACTCCCTTTCCTTTTGGAATGACTATTAAAGTCGCTTTCCTCCAGGCCTCTGGAATTTGCCCCTTGTTTAAACATTCATTGAATAAGGCTTGCCAGCAAGGTGCGAGAATTAGGGTATCTTTCATGTGTTCATTTCTTATCAAGTCTTTCCCGTGCGCTTTGCCCCGTGGTGCTCTGTCTATAGCTCCCATCACTTCCCTAAGTGAGATTTCCCTCCCTATCCAAACCCTCGCTTCTTCCGTGGTCTGATCCCACGGGCCTTCGTATTCTAGCGGCGCTTTCAGAGTTGTGTCCGACCCGGCCAATATTTGCCTAAAATGTTCGACTAACCTATCCGTCTCTACGGAACACTGTCTTCTCCCCTTCCGTTTCAGCCATGTATGTGGACGTTCGTCAGCCTCCCTTATTGCTACCCACTCTATCTTTTCCCAGTGCTTTTTCTTCTCCTCCTTATGTGCTTTCTTAACCAACCGTTTAACCAACGCTGCCAACGGCCTCATTAACGGGACGGTCTTTACATATTCTCGCGTCAGCTTACTAGCTTGCTTGGCTGCCCTGCACCTTGCATTAAACCAGGGTCGTCCGCTTCTCTCCTGTGACGGCAGCATCGCAGACCTCAATAAGCCCACTAGACTGCGTTCATAGGAATCTACCTGGATTACCCCTGGCACCGGAAGTACCCCGCTAAGTCCTTGTAAAAGGACGTTGCCGCTAAGCTTTCTCCCTGATCCTTCCCTCCTTCCCTCGTTCTTGAAACACTGCCTCTAATTTTTACCCGGACACCCATAGGTATATGTTTTCTGAGTCCCGCACCTTCCTGTACAGGATTGTCGTCCCCTGTAAATAGTATGTCCTCTCTGTCTATATCGGTTGCAAATATATCAATAACTGATGTCCCGGAGTGGCATTCATATGTGCACACATCTGCCCTGTTAACTACCCAACAGCCGATCTCCTCCAGTACGTCTAGCAAGGCCACCGTTCGTTTTGAGTCACTTCTGTCTAATCTCGCGTTAAAATCCCCTCCTATAATCATGGGAGCCTTCCGCGGTAGCGCTTCTATCCCCAGCAAGAGGCGCTTGACCCGATCGTCTCTGTGGACTCCGTCCCCGCCGGTTGTACATAGGAAGCCACTAGTTCTAGTTTAGATGACATGACTGCGATTAGATTTTCTGCTACTATCCCCACGCTCATTTCTCCCACCGTCGGTCTAACGAAAATTGATACCCCCCGCTCGGCCTTCCCGGACCCTTTTTACACGATGCCAGCGCATGGTATCCATAGAATCCCCGAATATCAAACTGCTCTCGTGCCCAGGTCTCCGTCAAAATTAGGACGTCTACCCCTTTGTACGCATCGTCCCCGAGCAAATCTAACACCCCCCCCTCCCCTCGCAATTCCACATCACTATCTGAATACCTGCATTCACTACATCTCCAAACTTATTATTATCTTGCTGGAATAATTCGGCTAAACTGCCAGGTAAAATGTTGGTGGAACTAGTATTTAGTGCTCAAGAGAGGTTGACCCAGGCAGAGCAAGGCGTGAGCTAAAAAAACACTCGAAAGCCGAAGCAGATGAAGCTCAGACTTCGGCCACATATCAAAAGCATATAGGCGTAGTATAGCAAGAAATAGTGAAAAGCAAGACAAATAGCTGACGCAATCTTAACCAGAAAATTGAAGATGGCCCTTGGGGAAGCCCTAAAATATAGTAAAATGAAGTAAAGAAACGTAACACACGAACGTTCACGGCTCTGAATAAACTTGGGCTCTCAATATAAATTAGGAAAATCCCCTCAGGGGTCATCGGTCATCTACTGAATTGCGGTCAAGCCTAACTTCTTTATATAGCTCAGCCATATACACCCAAAAAACGTTTTTCCCAATACTATGTCAGAAACGCAAGATCCTAAAAGGCCCGATCCGGGGCCTACTGGTTTGAAGCCTGGCGTATGACGAGATTTTTTCGCCAGGATAACCTTCCACAAGAATTAAAAATGATCGTCTATGCAAATGGCATGGCCCTCGCTGTGCAGGCAAAATTATAATAAACACAAAAGTCTACAACCCGGGTTAGTAATTGCTCTAAAGAAAGCGAAGCCATACCGAACGGGAAAAAAAATGTGGATTTTATCAGACTACACCTTAAACAGCACTAAATAGAGTAGGTGTACCCTATATCTATATATATATACTCCTAAGTATCAAGGAAGCTTGATACTTAGGGGTCCGCTTAGACAAGAGACTCATGGGGCTTAAATCAATGTTCCAGTATAGAAGTGAGAAATAGCAGAATAACCTGAAAAACCTCTGTACGGTGCTTCGCTAAGCTAACTTAGCAATTATATGTGTATCGCACCTTTTGCCGTAGGTTTGCCCAGAACATCGTCCACCTTACCTGTTTTGGGAACTGTCTTTCCTTTATCAGCCCCTAAAAATCACAAATGATTAGATTGATGAGGTTACCGACCGTGATCTGTAACATCTGATAATACCAAAATAAAACACTTAAACTAAATAATAAGGCCATATATCAAAGCCACAGAACAAGTTTTAAGTCATCACATATCTATCATACGATCGCATACCACACGTACCTTTATCGGCCGTTTTATCTACTGCGGCTGCCGTCGGTGCTTTTCCCGGAACATCTCCTTTATCGGTTTCTGTTGATAACAGCAACAAAAAACGTATGTATATACTTTTTAGATTGTTCATTATCTTTAATTATTTGTGACCCTCTTTTAACTTATTAAATGCCAACGTGACGGAGTAGAAAAGCAAACTGGCAACTTCGATATCAGCCGAGAGCATACCTATTCGAAGCAATAGTTTAGAAAATTGCAAATTTTAACTACATTTGTTATAAACAAGTAGGGGCATACTATAGGAGCCAAAGTTTAGATAATATTGCACTTCGTCTACAAAATCATTAAATAATCTCCAAAATCAAAATACTATTGTTATCTAAGTTCTTACAATGTAATATCAATCAAATTTTACCAGGTGTTTAAAATCACGTCCTAATTTATACATGCATGTTTAAATTATATCCATAGAAAATAAAATTTATCGATGGACATCATTATATCAAGGCGTTCCATACTGTGCACTCCCCACGCGATTTGCTCGAAGTGGGGACAATTGGCCCGAGGCCTGTAAATTGTCGGTGAAAGTCTTTAGATGAAAATGGTTGAAATTAAGACAATAGTTCTTATGCAGTGAACGAGATCATCGATCAGTAATAATACCAGAACGGGCTAGGATGGCTTGTTTTAGCTTCAAATGCTCGGAGGCTAATTGTTGTCGAGAGTTATCGAGTTCATCTGCGATACGACCACCCTAATCCCGAGAATTTTGCTGGAAGACAACCTAAACGCAGCAAGACATTTTTGGCGCTAATGTTCCCGACTCCCAGAGTTGAATGCGGCTTGAAATTCACGAAGTCGGCGTATCAGAGTAATCTTCGTCATGCTAGTGAAGTCTCTTGATGTCACTAAGGATGAACGTCCGGTGGTGTTAGAGCGCGGAACATACGCTGTTTGTGTAGGATGACGTTAGTCGTAGCATTAGCAGCATCGACAGTAGCTTGTGAAGGCAACTTTTTTTTCGTTACTTTTCACCACGCTGCTAAGCTGTGAGGTATAACAGACATTTACTTTTAAAGCATAACAGACAGCAAGCAGTTTTTCAAATGCGGAATATCTGTCTTACTTTAGAACACTTGTCAAATCCTAACGTCCTTCGCACGGAACTGATAACATTGATTCCCAGAGGCGTTCATTTTGTATACCCCGTTTCGCTTTACCGCCTTACGTTTCAAGCTTTAGTTAACCTATGAGGTCAGTAATTTCGCTGATTGAGACATCGCTTGCGTTCTGCAATCTGCAATTCGCTTCGGTGGGCCGCGTTACAGTGCGGCGCTTGCGCAAGAGCTCAAAGAAAGAAACTATAGGCATTGTGGTTTGCACAAGTCATGATTCAATCGGAGCCGCTTTGTTTCATCGGACACGTCATTCTGACGGAAGCGCGTTTGCAAAACCAGAGATAGGGTTCCCTGGTTCTCTCGCACCCCGGGGTAGCTCTTCTTTTTCTTCTCAAAATTGCTCCTTTCTTAAGACATTTCTGTCTTAAGAATTTCTGTCTGCGGAGATCCGCAGGGTGTGGCTCTGTCACTTTCATCTCGGCACTTCATCGCTAGACTCACTGCCGTTCTATATTCACTTATTATGCCATTAAACAAAGGCGTGCACTTTTTCTTGCCAAAGAAACACGATCACTGCTGTTAAGCTGGCTAGAACATTGCAAAAATCAGCAGTGAAGACGTGCCTAGTTCTGCTGGGTCACTGAAGTCAGTAGTTTTAGCTACCCAAACAAAGCTAGTAGGAAACGTTTAGACATTTTTCGTCCGGCTCGTGAGTACAAATGTAGTGCCTCATATAAGCGTGATATTTAGTTTTTTTTACAGATTTAGCAGTTAGTACTCCTCGTGAAACTCATTAGACGATTTTGCAAGGTGGTGGTAGCCATGCACGATGTACCTGACGTAATAATAGTAAAAAAAAAAAAAAATAATAATAATAATAATAATAATAATAATTGGTGGAACGGTGGAATTGAAAGCATGCGCTGTCTTAGCCGAAGCGATTTCTAGCTCTGATGGTAAAGGCAGAGTACTCGCCTTATGTCCGTCGTAAAGCCCCTCTTGAGGGAATTAAAATTTGCTTTTGTCAGGTGGATCCTCACCCTATCTAGGCTGTATGCCGACATTGAGAACGTTTTTGAGCATAAATAGACGCACAGCTGCGTCAACTAAAAGTCCCTTGACATTTTCTATACCCCGTAAGTTCCAGCCACGGCTGAGCTTACGACATGACCACTGTACTGAAAAATATGTTCCTATCTAGTGAAGTCGAAGTCTTAGAATGTATTATTCACAAACTCGAAGGACTCGCCGCAGCAAAACATATTATTACTTCTTGCTAGTGAATTATTTTATGCTATCACAGATTCTGCCAAGCAGGCCTCATGGTTGACATCGTATTGCATTTACGAAATTCCGTTTCGAAATTGTAAAGCTGCACAGCTCGTCGTTGATCTTCAACAAACACTAAACACGAAATTAAATATATACATATACCTAAACACATATCACATAATGAATATATTATGCTCTGGTATTTCGTGTGGCTACGTTCCTTCTGGCACTCGTTACTAATAAAGAAACATACGTACTTTTGCCAGGTGTTTGTTTGTCCTCTGCAAAGTCCAATTAGGAGGGTTAGATATATCAGCGCGGTATTTTCAGATTGCAAACATTTCTAGAACGTATTTCAGACAAATAGTTACCACCAAAGTTAATGCGTTCTTTATGACTCTTCGAGTTAGGTATACAAAGATCACTTGGCAAAAATTTTAAACGTGTACTAATATTTTTAAAAGAGCACAGATAGCGGCAAAGTAGGTTACCTTTCTGCATTGGTCCCTCGTCCAGTACAGGCAAGCCCTTTTTCTTCGCCGCAGCGGACGACGCTGCAGATACGCAGTTAAATAATTAGTATATTGTTACACTGAAGAAAAAATGCCAAGAGGTTAAAACGAATGGTTGAATACGTTTTATTTAGTATAAACCATTGAAACCATTGCAAGTCAAAATTAAAACTAAGTTTAAATAAGTGAAAGAAAGTTTCAGGCTTTAGGTTGGAAAAAGTTTGGAAATAAGACATAATATATATATATATATATATATATATATTTTTTTTTTTTTTTTTTATAAATAAATATACCTTTTTTCGGTGTTTTGCGGTCTGGGTGAGAAAGTTTTTTCAACTTATCCTTATCATGCGGGGCTGCTGCAAAAAACGTGTTTGAAACTTGTAATTTGCATTGCAACAATTGTGATTCATATAGTCAGTAAAAGATACCCAAAAACGTATATATACAGGTAGTTCAACAAGATCTTAAAATGGAAACCAAGAAATTTCCAAGTCTTGTTTTTAATATTTTCTTATTCGATATACTCCCTGAGAAGCTCAATACACTTTTTCCACCAAGATTTTAGAGCATTTATACCTCTTAAGTAGAATTCCGCGTCTTTAGACTGAAAATAGGCATTGACAGCAGCCTTAGCCTCTTCATTGCTGGAAAAACGCTTTCCACCGAGACTATTCTACAAATGTTCGAAGAATAAATAATCAGAAGGGGCCAGGTCTGGAGAATAGGAAGGTTATTATAAGTTCGAACCTCAGTTGGGCTAGTTTTGCCGATGCTTGCCGCGACTTGTGTGCAGAAGCATTGTCCTGGTGAAACAGGACAACCTTCTGCAAAGCGGGCCGTTTCACAATGAGTTCTTGCTTCAGGCAGTCCAACAGTCTTGCATAATATTCTCCCGTGATCGTTTTACCGCTCTCAAGGTAGTCGACCAGAATTATTCCACGTTGGTCCCAAAAAACCGTAGCCATCATCTTTCTAGCCGATGCCGTTGTCCGCACCCTCTTCGGAGGTCCTTCACCAGGTGCACACCATTGGCGAGATGCTTCTTGGGTCTCGGGAGTGTAGTGATGAACCCAGCTTTCATCGACGGTCACAAATCTGCGCCAAAAATCCGACGAATTTTTCGACATCTTGGCCAAATTTCGCTGTGAAGCGGAAACACGCGCGTCTTTGTAGCTTTGGTTGAGCAAATGCGGCACCCATTTTGCTCTGAGCTTTTTCATCTTCAAGTTCTTATGCAGGATTAAATGCACACTACCCAAACTGATCCCCAAGGCCTCCGCTATCTCTCTAATGTTCACTCGCTTATCTGCGGCAATGATTTTCCGCACTTTTTCCACGTTTTCCTCATCAGTTGCCGTTTTCGGGCGTCCTGAACGTAGTTCATCCTCGGTGCTCCTGCGACCTCTTTTTAACTCATCAATCCAGTTGGAAACAGTGGCAAAACATGGCGCAGAGTCACCGTACACCTCGTCTAACTCAGTTTTACTTAAGTCGCATTCCAACCTTTGAAATAAAAATGCTTGATAACCATTCGAAACTCTTTTTTCTCCATTTTCAAAAGCACGCCGATACGTTGCACGGGAAAAGCGATCAAACGAAATCGCAACGGCTAATCACCATAATATTTTGACTGCTAGCAGTCGAAAAGTTGCCGTTTCCGATAGCGGTGAAAGCGCTAAAATTCGAATTCCGAAAAGCTCATTTTAAGAACCTGTTGAACTACCTGTATATATATATATATATATATATATATATATAGAGAGAGAGAGAGATAGATAGAGAAATAATGAACTGCCGTGTCGCGGTCTTGATGCTTTTTTCCTAGCTCGGGTCAGTCTAGACCTGAAGCGGCTAACAATTCGATGGCTTTTCGAGTAAAAGTTCTGCAGGTTTGTTTGTGTTATTCATTTCGGCAACTGAGATGGCGTGATCTGGCCGCTTCATAACTGACCATTGAGAGAGTCATCTCGTCCGATGTCTCACCGTTGCATTGGCACGATTGGCTTCATACGGTGCTTGGGCCGCCCGCTGCCCTCAATTCCCTGGTCAATGTGTTAATACTGGCCGCATGCTTCACTCTAAACGCATGAAGGTGCACGGTAACCCTTCTCTTCGTCTGGCTCGTCACACTGGCACAGATGGGGATGGACGAGGGTGCACACCCAAATACGCCAACCGGCACAAATCTTCCTGTTTGAATCTTTCGGTAATGTACCCAGTGAAGCGCGGGGTAATCGTGTGTGGAGGTTGCCCTGAGTCGAGTCTTGATGGAGTCGCCCTTGACCTCATACTTATATATTGTTTTTGCATAACTGAGCTTGGATATAGGGATGATTTCGAGGTATGCAAAGTATGACACTAGTTTCTCGCGAGTCCCGTTTATCATGAGCTTTGCTTTCTGGTCTCGTAAGACATGTTCTGCGTGTATGGTTCTTGAAACGGTGGAGAGGTCCATGGCGTAGAGATAAAAAAAACCCAAAGGTTAAATTGAATCTCCTTGGCATAAATAACCGGTCTGTTAACTTGTTCGTTGACATAGAGGTCACCGTTTTATATCTGTATGTAATTGATTTTAAAGAGTACCACCGCATGTTGCCCTCGAGGTTGAATCTAGTTTGGCGTCATGGGTCTAAATTGGAAAATTCCGCAAACGGTTTTTCCCCAATGTGTGCTTGCTCGAGAGCTTGCTCAATCAATCTTGAATAAATCCGGGAATGAATTTGTGCTGCTTGTGTGTCTCTTATAAACGACTGTCATGAGTACGATATTTCGATAGTTCTCAGGTTCAGTTAGAGGGACCTTTTCCTTTTTTAGAGCGGCATAGACAACGTTCTCTCCAGGCACCGACTATTCTTCAGTCTCGGGAAGCTACACTAAGCAGGCAGGTGACGGAGTTCCCATGATTTATGATTCTTATTACGTTGTAGGGCCAGGTGCACTTCATACATTGCAAAACGTAATACTTTGTTCTGATAATTTCTTGTCTGTGGAATACTGCTGAATTGCCTGTCGGTATTGCTCTGGAACACTTAAATCCAATTCTGGTCGATTATGGAATAGACGACATGGCCTTCCTCGGTAAGAGTATCCAAGGCCAGCACTGACTCTACTGATATATTCGCGTTTCTTCATTTAAAATGCCGTTGACCGCTATACTAGCTTTTAAATGGCTTACATCTTGGTGGCTCTCTGCGGGAAGAATGAAAGTCCATATTGCGTTAGTTAGCTATTTTTCAAGCGAGTTGGGGTCTTGAGATTGTGCGGGGTATTCAGGGCGTCACAAACTTTGCCTATGTCGACACTCCCGAGGTGGCGATGAGAGACCGCAATGTTCGTGTATCAGAGTGAACAGAATTTGGACATGTATACGGTGGACTGACGGCCTTCAATAGTATATATATATATAAGTGCAAAAGTTTGCCATTTATATGTTGCTTATCCGCATCGCCCTCGGCACAATTACTTTGCCTTTATAATGGCTTCTATGTGTATTACTTACATTTGCTAGGTGACTTTTTGCCATCTGCAAAGTCAAGTTAAAAGACCATTTGTAATTATATTTTTTAGGCCTACAATAAAAAACTACATCTAGTAAATATTTTCAAACAGTCAAATCTAACATCACAAGGTTAATGAGTAATAATTCTTCTATAGTGAGATGTTTTGCCTAAAATGCAGTCAATTATACATTTTACTCTGCATTACGTTTGCGTGACAAATACAAAATGCTACAACTTAGTGCAATTAAGGTCGTTCAAACAATATATATATATATATATATATATATATATATATATATATGTTGGACATCAAACAGGACACGTCAAAACTATATATTGTATGTTGTGTTGCAAAACTATATATAGATATATATATATATATATATATATATATATATATATATATATATGTTACGCTTGACATCATGTGCTACAAACGTCTATTGACTGAGAGAAGAAATATTCAGATAACGATGGTGTGATTTACCTTTTTGCATCTGTTTATCAGCTCCGGCGGATGGCGCTGCAAGCAACCCGTTGGTAAATTTATTGTTTCACATGGCAAATTCTTGAATATATCTCCTTAATTGTTTTAAAAAAGTTCTGAAACTAATGCCTAATAAACTACTATTGCTTATGATGATTTATTAACACCCATCGTGGATAAATTATAAGCACGTACATCAGACACAACTAGCGCTTATTTTACATCGCTGAAATTGCCCTCTCTCTCTGTCGCCCTGGCCTTAACACCTCGCGCACCTACAACACTCCTGAGGATTGTAGATTTCTTCCGTGCTGCATAACACGTGATAAAGACCGTGGGCTGCAGACGCCGTGGTTAGATGTCTACACTTATCCGGCTTTTAATGCCGTTATTGCAACCGTAGTGTATATTCCTATGCTGATTTTTTTTTATTTCTTGGTCCACTTTAGCCTCGAACGTTCTTGTCCTACGTAATTTCAATCGTAACTGTAGTTTCCGTATACTTAAGTCCCCCTACTGAGATTTGAACTATTATGTTCCTACAAAAATTGGCTAGCCCCACACCCGTTCCACAAAGAGAAGTCTTAACTCTCTAGTAACTAATAGTTCCTTATTGCTGCCGCTCGAATTGCTTTTCGACTCTGCTTTCTATATGCTCTCGGAAACTGCTACCATTACGCGTTATAGTGACTCTCAGATACGTAAATTATTTTACAAAATTTACGCCATTACTCCCGGCTCAAAAAGCGTCGTTTTTGCCAATCGACCATCTCTTCGAAATTTAGCTGCTACTGTCTTTTGCCAGTACTGCTAAGTCCCATGTCATCAATTAGTCCTTTCAGTCTCTGTTTAACCCATATATCTCAATGCCATCTTAGTAATTAAAGTACTTGCATACACACCCGGTTAGGTAACCCTCCTAATAGCACCGAAAAAGGCAACGGATTGTTGCGTTTTTCGGTGCTATTAGGAGTATTTCGTAACGTCTTTGCGTTTTTCGGTGGGTCACAAACCCTAAACTGTCGATGCAGACAGTACCCCCAACCCCAAGAATGGTCCCCAAATGTCATAACAATCGATACGGAATTCCTGAGGCTAAATTCTCTATAATCGCGCATAAGAGAGATAAATAGATACTCAAGCCCTATAAATACCGTTATTCGCGGTGTTTATAGATCTTATGTAATCGCGCTAGGTACAAAGTGGCCTTACTTTTATTAAGAAGATCCCACTATTCGGCTACGTCCCGGTCCTCGGCCTACGGCTGCACTCCGTACTGCTGCTAAGCTTGAATGCCCTCCATGGGTATGTGCCTTCTAAGCCCCGCTCCTTCCCGAAATGATGCACTTCCCCCAAAAATGTAATACCATCAAAAATGTCCGTCTGTGGCAAAAACGTTGATGACCTGGCCTGGCTTGCTTACTAACCCATATCCTGTCTCCACCATAGTATCCAGAAATCTCGCATTAAAAACCCTCACTAAATTAATCGGCATTGCTTCGACCCCAAGCATGATATGTTTTGCCATCATCTCAGTAGGCTCAAAACCTGCCAGTTTCACATAAGCTGCCGCAATTTCAACATACCTTGACGCTACTGTTACAAAGTCGTTTTGCTATTACTTCTATTTGCATTTCTCCAATTTCTGCTCGCCCAACACCAAATCCCCCACCTCACGAGTACAATCCTTCTATAGTTATCAGGCTCAGCTAGGGGGGGGGGTTCTTTTGCAGAGTGGCATAAAGAAGTTTTTTCTCAATGCATCTGGTATTTAGTGGAGTTATACAATAAAGAAGGTGGGTGAGAAAAGGGACGACATCTGTTCAGATATTTATAGATGATGTGGCCGGGTCCCCACGATTTTTGATTTTTCTACAGCATCGGGCTGAGTACACTTGGTATACTGTGCGGAAGGTATTACGTCGTCCCGACAATTTAATGTTCATGTATATATATATATATATATATATATATATATATATATGTATATATATATATATATATATATATATTGTGTCGCGAAACGTAAAATTTGGCGAAACGTGTGATTAATCTGATGAGTAAGTTATTTATGCATGTACTCAATCTTACGATACGCCTTCCGGAAAACTTGATTACCACGCAATCACAAATATAATCTACGCCATATTGTTGCCAAAATGATCGCTATAAAATGCGCATTGGCTTGGATGTGTTAGTTTTGGGCACTGTGGGTGGTGCTAGCGTTATGATTTTGGGCCATTAAGTTAAAAACTAACATATTTTTTTAATTTTCTCTTTGCATTTCTTTAAAACGACTAGGTCGTATCTTCTAGGTGGCGTCATATGTCCTTCAGAAGAAGCAAGGAAAACGCCCGAATACGAGAATGTGCTTTTCTCCTGTATTGGGAAACTGGTTGTCTCGCAAGCTCCATGTTTCATTGGGAAAATCTGTTAAAATACTTTTACAGTTCTCAATGTCGCTTTTTTTTTTCGTGATATATATATATATATATATATAAATACACATATATAGTACTGATGATTGCCACTTTGCCTATCCGCTTCGATCTCGGCACAGTTACTTGTATATTATGGCTTCTCTAGAAATATACTACTTACGTTTGCTAGGTGACTTCTTGCCCTCTGAAAAGTCAAGTTAACAGATAATTTAGCATTCTAAAAAATGGCAAAGGGACTACGCCGAGAAATTACTTTAAAACAGTCGAATACAGCTTGAAACACAAGTTAATTGAGTTTAAAGAATATTAGCTTTTATTAAGAATGTAAGTGGAGCGACAAAGTTCTAAGATATGTAAACGCTTTTTGAGGATACTCTGCACTTTTCTCAACCAATGTGGATAGTTAACTGAATAATTTGTACAATCATTATTCGCTCTCGGCTCATTTACTTATATATAAAAGCCTCAATAGAAATATGTTACTTACGTTTGCTAGGTGACTTTTTGCCTCCTGTCAAGTTAAGAGATCATTTAGAATTGTACGAGAGAACGACTACAAACAAAGAACTACGACTACAAATGCTTTTAAAACAGTCAAATCCAGCTTGTATCAAAAGGTATGAGTAATAATATTTTGATATAATAAAAGGCATTAGCCAACCTTATATTATAGTGTAAACGTGACAAATACAAAACGAAACAACTAAGTGCTATATATATATATATATATTACATGCGATTTTAGTCTATTGTTTTCCAGCATTTGCTACAAACGTTTACTGACTAAGAGGAAAAATATCCAGATCACATGTGGTTTACCTTTTTGCGACGGTTTATGCTCGAGTGCAGGCCAACCCTTCTTCTCACCTCCAACGGATGGTGCTGCAAGCAACCCGTTGTTGAATTTATTCCTCCACATAACACAATATGCTAGAGGCAAATAATTTAGTATAATCCCCTTACTTTTCTAATACATTTGCTAATACTAATGTCTAACAAATCTAATACGACTACGTTTCTTATGAGAGCAATGATCGACGCAATTTTAGTCCTTCTTTTGTGAAGGTGCTCTGTTCAACTCAGAGTCGGGTATAAGGATGAATCCAAGGTAGGCAGAGTGGGCACCAGTTCCACGCGAGACCTGTTTGTCCTGAGTTTTTTAACCTCCTAAGGCACAACCCAAAGGCTGCTAAGTTAGGTTTCCTTGGGTAAACGATATATAATTACGGACATCAGTGTTTGATAGACGACGCTCTACAATACGAAGAACACGATTGCTCCACAGTTCTCAGGTTTAGCTGGGTACCTTTTCCCTAACGATATATTCGCGTTTCTATATCTCAAATGCCGTTTTCTTTCAAGATTTTAATTTTATGTAGGTTGTTCTCGTGTTGTTATTATGTTGTTAGAGGCAAACACACGTACATATATATGTATATATATATATATATATATATATATGTACGTGTGTTTGCCTCTTTGCCTATCCGCTTTGATCTGGGAACATTTACTCATATATTAAAGCTTCTATAAAAAAAATAGTACTTACGTTTGCTAGGTGACTTTTTGCCTCCTGCAAAGACAAGTTAAGAGATCATTGGGAATTCTAAAGTATAACGTTTAAGACTGTAAAGAAACGACTACGTCTGGAAATTTATTTAAAACAGTCAAATCGAATTTGTATCGCAAGGTTAATGAGTTTTAAGGTTTGTATATGCTAACTGAAGACATTTGGCATTCTTTCTAAACTATGTATATAGCAAACTGAATATGTTACACAAACAGTAGAATATAGAAGCAATATAATCGAAAAGGACATAAGTACGTAGACAAAATTTCACAAAACGCTTTTGTCGGGATGTTACATATAGCAGCGTTTGATATATTCGAATACTAAGTTCTTGGCCACGACTTAGAACTAAGAGCGTCTACTGGAGGTATGGACCTTTCTGTTTGCAACTACAAAACGCTGAGGTATAAATGCAGAATACAATTGGATACGTAATAACCTATAGGCAGATCAGCATAAGTGTCATTACGTGGTCTTCTAATTTAGGCATACACTCATTAGTACCCTATTTGTCAAATGTAAATATATAACTCTTCGAAATCAACATCTAAGAACCTATACAAAAAAGCTATTTTCCTATACAAACAAAAACGAGGCTATAGTAGTTACAACAAAGGTATGTAGTAGTCTGGCACAAAGGAATTTTTGTGCCGAAAATGCAATGATCAACCATACATTTTAGTTCGCATTAGGAGTACGTGACAAATACAATACGCAATAACTAAGTGCTATTGAGAATGACATATATGATGAGAATGATATATATATATATACATTTATATACGTGTAACTTTAGTTTATCGCCTTCAAATATTTGCTACGAACGTACTGACTAAAAAGAATATTCAGATCACGGTGATGTGGTGGTTTACCTTTTTCCACCGGTCGTTGGTCGAGTACAGGCAAGCCCTTCTTAGCTCCAACGGATGGCGCTGCAAGCCATTAGTTAGTGATTTATTGCAGATACAGAAGCGAATTTATTATTGCAGATAACAGAAAAACGTAGAGATCACCACTGCGTATCTATGTATAAAAATGATCTTCAGAATATCACCGATAAGCTATAGGGAATCCAGACGGACATGCGCCACCCCAGCCATGGTGACTAGTCTGGGACTCGCAAACCCAGTAAGCCCGCTTTCCCCCCACCCCCAGGGATCGGTAACTGCGTGGGCATTGCTTCGAATCCATGGGAGTGGTGTTGCACCAACTTCTACATTGTACTCCAATCTGGCATAATCCGGCGCCTCGTGTCTGCCTTGGTGCAGCTCAGACGCGTCAGCCAGACCGTTAACGCCTTCCACAGCTCCCCCACCTAGGGATGCGTCGAGAGTCATCGCCTGTAGCGTCCCTGGCTGTCCCTGCCTAATCCCAAGGCTAGTTTGCCTTTTGCTGCCTATTTCTCCTTCTTTCCCTGTCACCTACGGGCGCTCCCTCTCGACTGGATCGGGGGCTATTGTTAAAACGAGCTCTCCTGGCAGTTTCCTTGGGTTGTTCACGTTTTGTTATTTCAGCGAAACTAAACAAAAAAAATGAAAACCCGTGTTGCATTGTGTTTTCAAGCGAGTTTGGGTCTTGAGCACATGTCTATTCAGGGCATTACGAAGTTGTCTATGTCGATTTTTCGGCACACATGGCGAAGTGGCGATTTAGAGTCGGAAATGCTTGCGTATCAGAGTAAACAAGGTTTGGAATGTACACGGTCAGTTGACATTCAGTTGGCATTCAAGAATTTATATTCGCATGTCATATATCTATGGCACACATAATACATACATGTAAGTACGAATGTTTGCCACTTTACTTATCCGCTGCGTTTTCGGCACAATTACATATATATTAAGGCCTTTATAGAAAAATGTAACTTACGTTTGCTAGATGATTTCTTGCCTTCTGCAAAGTCAAGTTGCATTGCAGAGGTCATTTTGAATTCATAAGTATAATTTTTGGGACTACAAAGAAGAGATCATATATATATATATATATATATATATATATATATATACATGTATATATAAGTCTATAAATTATTTTAAAAGAGACGAGCGCAACTTCTGTCAGCAGTTTAATTGGAGTGTCTGAGATATGTATAAGCAATGATGAACAGTAAAACTCTAAACAATATACAATGACGGATATCAGTATTTTGTAAACGACACTCATGAGGCTTTTCCTGTTGTCGAGCGGCATAAAGTGATTTTCTCTCCATGCATCGGATATTTTTCCGTCCCGGAGACATGCATTAGAGAGTAGGGTAAGCCAAGAGGCGACATAAGTTTAGATAGCCATGGTGATGTGGTCGGGTCCCCATGATTTTTTATTCTTCTTACGACGCTGGGCTGTAGGAATAAGTGCATCTCGTACTGTGGTACGGTAAAAAGGCGTTATCACTTCGTTCCAATAGGTCGTTGCTCAGGGATATTTGCTGAATTTCCTGCCAGTATTGATCTACAAACACTGAATGTAATCCTGATATCATGTATGGAATATGACCAAGAGCTTCTTCGGTATGAGTATCCTAGACTTATCAGCACTAGCTGAACGATATCTGTTTCTTTATCTCGATGAGGAAAAAATGCTGTTTTCTTTCTAGATTTCAATTTCTTCTTGGTTCATTTCGTTAAACTCAGCCGAACTAAACTGTATATTTGTACTCACTATAATGGTTCCTTAATGGTTACCGTCCTATTGGCTCCCTAGAAAGTTGTGCGGAAGTGCGGATTCAGGGCATCGCGAAGTTTATTCGATTCTGCTGTACACTCAGTATATATATATATATATATATATATATATTTATATATATATATATATATATATATATATATATATATATATATATATATATATACTGATCCTTGCGACTTGGCTTATCTGTTTTAAGCTTGGCGCAAACATTTATATACTAAGGCTTCTATAGAGGCATATGACTTACGTTTGCCCGGTGACTTTTTGCCCTCTGCAAAGTCAAGTTAAAAGATTATTTAGAAGTTTAAAGTATAATTTATGAGACTACAAAGACTGCATCTAGAAATTATTTTAAAACAGACCAATCCAACATGTATCACGCATAAGTACTGATCCTTGCGACTTGGTTTATCTGTTTCGCGCGTGGCGCAACTATTCTTATAAAAAGGCTTCTATATAAACATATGACTTACGTTTGCTAGGTGACTTTTTGCCCGGTGACTTTTTGCCCTCTGCAAAGTCAAGTTAAAAGATGATTTAGAAGTTTAAGTATAATTTATGGGACTACAAAGACTGCATCTAAGAATTATTTTAAAACAGTCGAATCCAACATGTATTACGCATCATATCGTACACTTTAGTCTGCATTAAGCGTATGTGACAAATAGAAAACGTAACAACTAAGTGTTATTGGGAATAGCAAAATTATATATATATATATAGAGCTTGGCATGTGATTTTAGTCTATCGCTTCCCAGCATTTGCTACAACGTTTGCAAACTGAGAGGATAAGTCATCAGCTAGCGGTGATGCGGTTCACCTTTTTGCACCGGCCCCTGATCGAGTACGGGCAAGCCCTTCCTCTCAGCTCCAACGGATGACGCTGCAAGAAACCAATTCGTGAATTTAATGGCTGTGCATAACGCAAATTAGTAGAGGCATAGATAGTTGAATACGTTTCCCGAATTGTTCTAAAAAAACGTTCTAAAATGACACATAGTACATCTACGAATAGCAACCTACCCTGGTCGCCGGTCGCCATGAGTCGATGTTTAAACAGCTCTGGCACTATATAAAGCTTACAGCGATGGTACACACTTCGGCGGAGGCATGGAGGGAGGCGACGAACTTGTTCGACGCTGTTTTTGACACTCAAGACAGCCAAGGAAACGGCCAGGCGGGAGAGGTTTGAGCGAGTCTCTCGGGAGAGTGGTCGAGACGAGGAGCCGAGGGAGGGGGGAGGGGGTGGGGAGCAGCCAGGCCCTCATGGTCTCGACGCACCCTCACAGGACGGATTACAAAATGGCATCCCCCTATCCAACCGCAGGTAGACATGCGGGATGATAGTAAGGGATAGAGCTGATTGAAGGAGAACGGCAGGGACGCCTCTCCCACGGTTTCGATGTAATGCCAAAGTAATACCGAGCCTGGGGGGGTGGGGAGGAATCCGGGTTTAGTGGGTTTGCGAGTCTCACACTAGTCACGCAGGCTGCTAGTGGCGCATGTGCATCATGCATTACCGAAACCTCCCAGAACAAAAAAAAAAAAAAAAAGCGATGGTACACAAAAAACCATGACCAAATGACACAAACACACACACACAAACAGATGCCGAGAATACGTCCCCGCTTAGTATATGTTGGGTAGCAATAAATGGCCCAGCATCGGAGAGTTGCCGATCGTTGCTAGAAACTTCAACGCCGTAGACGTCGTAGTGTTTTAAAGGTCACACCACAGATACTTTGTGCATATAAGTGCATTACCTTTTGGAACAGTTTTTTGCTCCTTAGGGCCAAGATCCTTTCCTTTGTCCTTCGATGGGGATCCTGCAGCAAAACATGTTTTCGAACTTGTAATTAATAATTAATTATATAATGAGAATGAGTTTCGTTCGACAACAGTCTATAAAATCCGAACGGCTTACAGAGGAAACGCCGCGTAACTGCATATTAAGTTTTATAATGTACCAGTTTAAGCTTGGTGGGTGGCTCTTTACACGGGCATGAGTGTTACGGATAATAATTATGTCATGGTCATCGTACATGGCATCAATGAAGTGCTATATATAAGCATGCATGCAATATATATATATATATATATATATATATATATATGCCACGTCATAAGATATATATATATATGTACAAGGTGGTTCATGTTATTATTAAACGCCATTATTTGTTGTCCTACCGTTCTACCGAGCGGAAGAAATGCAAATTATTCGTTGCGGTGCCTGACAATCAGCCGAGGTATACGAGGTGTGTTCAAAAAGTATCGCGACTTTTGTGTTTTTTCAAAAATTATTCATTTATTCATGAATATCTATTTTGTCCCCTTCAAAGTAATCCCCATGAGATATTATACACTTGTGCCAACGGTTTTTCCAATCTTCGAAGCACTTCAAAAAACCATTTTTTTTATCTTGTTCAGCTCCTCCTTCGATGCCGTCTTTATCTCGTCAAGCGTAGCGTAACGTCGTCCTTTCATGGGCCTCTTCAGTTTAGGGAACAAGAAAAAGTCACAGGGGACCAGATCTGGGGAATACGGTGGCTGCGGCATCATTAGTGTGTTGTTTTTGGCCAAAAACTCGCGCACAAGCAACGATGTGTGAGCAGGGGCGTTATCGTGGTGCAAAAGCCAATTTTTGTTCTTCCACAAATCCGGGCGTTTCTGGCGGATTGCTTCGCGCAAATTGCGCATAACTTGCAGGTAATATTCCTTATTGACCGTTCTACCCTGTGGCAAGAACTCATGATGCACCACGCCCCTGCAATCGAAGAAAACTGTCAGCAAAACTTTCACATTCGACCGAACTTGGCGCGCTTTTTTCGGTCTTGGTTCGTGCGGCAGCTTCCATTGAGATGATTGAGCTTTGGTTTCCACGTCATAACCATAAACCCACGATTCGTCACCAGTTATGACCCTCTGGAGCAAATTTGGGTCGTCGCGGACAGAGTCCAATATCTCATTAGCAATGTTCATGCGATGCTGTTTTTGGTCGCAATTGAGCAATTTTGGTACGAATTTCGCGGCGACCCGTCTCATGCCCAAATCATTGATAAAAATCGAATGGCACGAGCCAATCGATATGTTTAGGTCCTCAGCAACTTCTCTAACGGTGATTCGACGATTGGCCAATACCATTTTCTCCACTTCATTAATTTTTTCGTCTGTTGTTGAAGTGCTCGGGCGTCCGGCACGCTCTTCGTCGTTCACATCTTCTCGGCCTTCTGAGAACATTTTGTACCACCGATAAACGTTGCTTCGGTCCAAGGTAGCTTCTCCGTATGCCACAGTCAACATTCGGAATGCATCCGCGCACTTAATTTCGTTTTCACACAAAATTTGATACAGGTTCTTTGATCCATTTTTTTGAATAGGTAAAAATCGAAGACGATCCAAAACACGTGCAAGCAAAGCAGCTGTCAACAATTAAGTGAACATTCAAAATGGCCGAGCTTGTCGGCATAAGTGAGAGACATGAGTACCAACATAACGCCACAAAAAATCGAAATTCGAATATCCGTAACCCGCGAAAATTCAAACGTCGCGATACTTTTTGAACACACCTCGTATATATACATCTATATTTTCTATATACGCTGCTAAATGTGTTTTTTGCGAATCGGCACTCTTTTCTAATTGCTCAGCTTCAAAACATGTATATACGAGTGCATGTCTCTCCTGATGTTTGCCGATTCGCTGCCCCGCTTATCTCTCATATAATTTTTTTATATATAGCATATATTTCTCCTATTTATAGTTACCATCACTTCAAAGCTTCTATTAGCAGGTATTACTTACTTTTGCCAGGTGTCTTTTTACCACCTGCAAAGCAAAGTTAATACATCATCAGGCACTTCGAAGTATAATTTTGGGACTACGAAAATTCCTAGAAATTCTGTCTGAGATAGTCGAATCCAGTTGATATCCCCATTGTTAGCGAATTATTTACGGCGGGAAACTGATTTTTAGGGTTTTTTACGCTTTAACAATTTTTTACGATTTTTACGCTTGCAAATCTGACATCTGGCACCTTTCATTAAGTATGTGGAATTTATACTGACTTGTTGTATGTTGCAAACTACTAGCTGCTTCACTGTTTGACGACGGGAAGGAAGTTCAGGTGTCTCACTTCGTGAATAAGTTAGAATTGTTTTAGAACCTTAGCCACCTGCCCTTTAACGCCAAGACGTACTAACTCATTTACATCAGATACAGGGACATCACGCGCATCCATTTAAACCTTAGGAAAACCGTTAGAGCTATACAAAAAATAGAAGTTTTTTTCAAAAAATTAAAAACACTTACGTATATGTAAATAAACATCTGCATTACTTATCTGGCCAAACATGGCTCTAACCATGGGGGAATATAATCCTTCTGCGTATCCCTGCCGTGTTTAATTTGTGCAAGAAATCATTTTAACGTGTTTAACATTGTATCAACAAGTCGTTATTGTGCCTAAGGTGCAATGACCGTCATAAATTGTAACGCGCATAAGGATTACCGGTCTAGATACAAACACAAAACGCAGGTACAATTGAGAACGACAAAATGTTCATTGATTGCTTTTTACTGATTGCATTTTTACAAACGTCTACTGAATGAGAATAGCTCTTCGAATTGCGGTGGGTTGGTTTACCTTTTTGCGTAGGTTCTCGGTCAAGTGCAGGGAAACGTTTTTTATCAGGTCCATCGGATAGCGCTGCGAGCAAGCAAAAATAAAACAATTTAATATTTACTACGTATATATATATATATATATATATATATATATAGGCGATGTATATATATATATATATATATGCGTCACCTTTTGGTGCGGTTTTTCTGTCCTTAGGAGCAAGATCTTTCTTCTTGTCCGGCGCTGCAACAAAACGTGTATAATTTTTTAATTTAAGCGGCACAACATGAACATTCACAAACCCAATTCTACAAAACCCAATGCTTTAAAAAAGAGTCTCAAAACAAAACAATTGATTTAACAATCTACAGGCACATAAGCGTTTATGCTGCTGTACTATCATAGATATCCACACTTATAAATAACACATATATTGATGTTTGTCATTTCGCTTACACGCCTCGCTCTCGACACAGCTGCTGACACTTCTGAACTTCTAAAGAAACATATTACTTACATTTACCCGCTGTCTTTTTATCTTCTGCAAAGTCAAATAAGAGATCATTAGACCTTCCAGCACCCAAGTTTAGGCCTACTAACCTTCCTAGAAATGTCTTCAGAGACTGTCGAATCGACTGCACCACTATTAATAACAAATTGCTTTAGATAAGAAGCTTTAGATAAAAACAACCTCCTTAAAAATGTTTTTAATTCTAGATAAGAAGCATAACTCTGGGAACAAGAATTACATTTATATATATATATATATATATATATATATATATATATATATATATATATATATATATATATATATATATATATATATATATATATATATAATGGAACACCTAGAGAAGGTGGCCAGTGGCTTTAATACTAGTGGTTGTAAACATCGAGAACTTGTTTAAAGTAGACTGTGCACAAACACTAGCCATGGCGTTTAGGGTACTTGAGCAGCGCTCATCTGTTGTTCCCGCTCTTGGCGCCGGACGAAGCCCGGACGCCTGGCTTGACTATAAAGTTGCATGGTTTTCCAAAAACGACAGTTTACCAATTGCATTTTAGACAATCCCCGTATCTCAGTAAACGCTTTGAGCTCGAAATTTGATGCACACATCGCGAATGTGCCATTTGTTGAATTGCTTACGAGGGCCTTCCGTAGTCGTATGTCTGTATTGTACCATAAACGTCAGACAGATCATATTGTATGTAAGGCCGATAAAGCGAACAGACTTGCTCGATGTCGGGTGCTCCTGAATTCCCGCAAGAGCCAACCAGGCCAAAAAAGCCGCCTTTAATTTTTCTCTGACAAGAAGATATTCGTACACGCAAAAATGTCATGAGCGTTGGCTTGCACACGATGCAGAAGATGATCTATTGTGTGCCATCTAATGTAGTAAAGTAAGCGATTTATGGCAGTTGGAAAAGAGTGAAGCCAGCTTTTATAAAGCGTGTACTTGACCTTCCGTTGAATTCCCCGTAACAGAATTGATTTGCATTTACAAGGTGTGTTTCGTATACGTGTAAAGATATTTGTTACTATAATCTACTTTGTAAGGCTCCTTAGCGTCCACCGGGCAAAAAGTGAGACCTTCGATACGCCTGGCAGTTCGCCGTGGGATACTCAGCGCATTACTGCGAGCAGAACCGGCAACGGCACTCGTACCCCACAAATTACGCCTGTGGTGGTAGCCGTGCACAATGTATTTTGTACACACATGACGACTAGTGCGTGCCATTTCGTCCCATAGGTTCTTGGTCAGAAGCACATTTGCATGAGCAATTTCTTCTATCTAAGTGTACCGTTCCATTCTCGCAAAAACTGCTGGAAAGGCTCAATAATTGGTGACTTCAACCTTATCCTAATTTTTTCCACTGCTGGCCCGCTGTCTACTAGCAGGTATACAAATCGGCTCCGTACCGAAAACGGCAGACGGAGAACCCGTTTCATGTATGCTCAATAACATCTCTCGATCCCGAAACATCTTTTGAAGTTTGCCGCAGAGAGATATTCCCAGACTACTATGTCTATCGATCCTCATCGGTACAATTTTAAGCTCAACGAGCCGCTCTGCCATACTCAGGGACAGCCTTCGAACATGTCTTACTTCCGTGTATACAGTGAGATGAATTGGTGCCCGACACCGCTCTGCGCTGTGCTGTACAAAGGTAATTTTCATTAATAGAAACTGATATCAAAATATGGCAAGGGGGCAAGGAGTTGACAAACGCCAGCGGTTGGCCACTATAGATAATTGTTTGCCGCAACTAATCCACCTTCTTGACGAACCTTTATCGCTTTGGTCTTCCGAACTTGAAGTCTCTTACCGTGTAGACAGGCTTCAATATTGCCAACAATACGTTTTGCAACCACGACATCATCCGCGTATGCGACCCCTCTAGGTATTTATATGAATAGACTACAGTGAGCATTTGCTCAATCAAGGGATGAGGCATCAAGCATGATCATCAGAACCAAGCAAGCAGGTGCTGGCGAACTGGCTGCTTCGTTATGCTGTGTATGCTCTTCTGCCGGCGGCGAACCACATAGATGCAAGTAACTGCCTTCGCTCTTGCAAGGCGAACCCTCTCCTTCTCACTATACCAGTGCTTACGATTCATGAGTAGCTTCTGGTAAAATGCTATATGTTGTCCATAGGCCATACTACGCTCAGCGCTTTTCTGGTGTTCTTTGGTGGTTTCTGGTCTTGCTCGTCGCAAGAACACCAACATTTATTAACGTGTCACTTAGCATGCCGTGATTAGCTTCGCCATATTTTTTGTTTAACTATTGCAGCCTTGACGACTTCGTCAACAGCACTGCTGCGTTGGTTATATTATTTCTCCATATACTCTTATCGCCTCCCGCGGGAAATTTGGTGAGTGGCAACCGGCAATGGCCGGGCAGGCGCAAACACGGCAGCACTGAAAGGTGCTTCCAAGCAAAAATTATAAAGACCTCGCATCTTTGAAATTGCATCGGGCGTTGCAGATTATAGAACAAAAGGTTGAAGATGCTCCTTCCAGCCTGGAAAACTAACAGAATTGATTAAGCTTATGTGCGCAAAGCAGACCCCTGTTACTCAGAAGTTCTATCAGCCCTTCACCTTTTCCGTCGATGACGTCCTTATCTAACTGCAGGTCACCCATCGACAAGCCCCTGCCAACGCAGATGGACTGCCGCAGCTCGTCGAAATGCAGTCCCCTCCAAAAAACTGTGTCCGTCAATATGCACATCTTTAAACAAGTATCTGATGGCAGTGCTAAAAGGAAAATGGCACTTGTTTAACTACCCAACCGGCCGCATTAGGACCGTTAGGGACACAACGCATTCTATCTGCATCACGGCAACTATGCGAATCAAATTGGCCATAAACGATGCATTATTTCTACATGCCGTCTTGTCTTGCTGCTTAATGGCTTTATCATTGATTAGCACTTCAAGCTAATCTTTGCTAACAGCCAAGGTTTTTGGTCCAAGGGGTATACCCTACTTTCCTGATCGTGTGCAAACTTATTTGTTCCAATTCCTTCCCTAACTCTGACAAACCGTACAACAGTAACTTTCGCAGATGAAGGCGTAAATGAAAATTGTGGATACTTATAAGTACTATATAACTATATTATTTGTTACCCTTAACTGCACCTTGTTAGATACAAATATATTACAAAATACACATTTTACGAAAAAATACCTCCTTGCTTTGGCGGGATCTCTTGCCAAGCGAGCCCATCGTTTTCCTTGTCGTTTTCGGATGGGCCTGCAGAGAAGCAGTTCTAATTAGAATTTAGTTGTAGACCACAGCCGGGATACTACAGTATTTAAACAAGAAATTTCTCTGACCATTCCAATACGACCTTCTATGTACTGGGTAAAGTGCTTTTCAGCATATACACTTTTAAAAACCGTAATAAACAATTATATCTTTATCGTCTTCATGTGCAAGCCACTTGCTATAAACGGGGGGTACTTTGTTCAAAGATGCAAATGATTTACCGGTTCGCCGGGGTCCCTCGTTCAAACGCGGAGAGCAATAGCGGTTTGCCTTCACCTAAAAGGGAATAGCAATTGTCGTAACTCACTGACGTGCCGTCGCGAGGCGACCATGTTAGGCGCATTTTTATTCTCCATTAAGGCTACCATATCCTTCAAGTGGTCATAAGAGAAGGCGCCGTTTCTAATTGCTTTGCTCATTTTCGGAACCAATAGGCTTAAATGAAAAAAAAACTAACTTCAAAGGCAGCACGCGGCCAACTCATTTACGACCCATAGTAAATATCACAAGATTTAAACCGTATGTTAGTACGTTTATATATATATATATATATATATTACATTTGCGTGCGTATTCTCCGTGATGAAACGTACACCCAGAGAAAAAAATATATATATATATATGTAAATATGTGTGTTTTACTACCATGATGGTCAATCTGTTATAATATAAAATATTAAACGCAAACAGCACAAAATGAGACATCACAGGATTCTTGCAATCTTCTCCGTCGCAATTTAAAAAATGCTTACTTTAACAACCCTCCCAAAATACTGTTTGGAGAAACACAGTATTCATATAGACGGACCATAAGAACTACCCCGTTTACCTTTTTTCTCAGGCCCCTTGTCAAGCACAGGCAAAGTCTTTTGCTTAGGCCTGTCGGAGAGAGCTGCAAGAACACAGTTTTCGTAAGAATCGCTGCTATGCCACAAACAGAATACGACGGAATGAACGTAAATGCGTGCTACATTTTTATTCACTGGCCTTTTAATGTTTAGAAAGCGAAGCCCCTAGTATTACCAAAAGGCCTTTAAATTTGAAGCCGCTGGAGCGTTCTTCTTAAAATCCTCATCGTTTTAGCAAAGGTCATTGCTCTAATAGGACAATTTGTGTCTAGTGTGTCATTAGACGTGGTAAGCTTCTAGGTTTTAGGGAATAATTGTATGTTAAAGTTGAACAGTTTACCTTTTTTGTCTTGTCCCTTGTCAAGCACGGGCAAATCCCTTTGCTTAGCCCTGTCGGAGAGCGCTGCAGGAAAGCAATACTCGTTAAAATCACTGCTATGCCGAAATAAAGCAACTGACTTTAGTAGTAGATAACATACTGCTATTATATATGACGCATCCTTATGAAAAGCGCACGATTACCAGGGTTAAACCACGCCGCCTGTTCATCAAGGCTCAGGGGACGCATCCTTATGAAAGCGCACGATTACCAGGGTTAAACCACGCCGCCTGTTCATCAAGGCTCAGGGACCTATGGCAGCCACACAAGGCCTCTCTAAACAAATCCTTTTGAGACCTAGAGTAAAACAGCTAGTTCAAAAATGCCTCTTAAGTAACGTCTGGACGGAAAGATTACTAATCAGCAGAACAGATACCCTAGATAAATGTAGCCAGCAGTAGGAAGCAATCTCGCTGGGCTACCGTAGATACTAGACAAAATCAGTATTCCTTATGTGACTGACTCTCCTTAGCAACTCAGGAGAGGTGTCTTCCGGTCGCGAAGCGCACGCGAATGCACCACACCACCGGGCTCGATACTGTCTCGGAACCTAAGACTGGAAAGCCTCCCTCCTCTAGTCGTCGCATTAAGTTTAGTCGTAAATAAATAAAAGTATTTGTGCCATTGGGATAAAACCGAAGCCATCATTGTAGTTAAACGTTGCGCGAAATACAATGCCCTCCTTTTCGTAACAGCGGACATTAGCGTTACCTTCTCTGTAACCTGAACCATATATGAAATAAATGCGTGTGTGTCAATTAGACATGCTAAAAACAATTATATATATATATATATATAAGTACCTTTTTGGCCGGGTTTCTTTTCAGCAGCAAGAGCGTCCTTTTCCTCCTTGTCGTGCGCTACAGAAAAATAGATCCAACGCTCATTCTCATTATATAGTTCTCTAAGCTCATGGCCGTAGAAAGCATTACTCGCCTGTGTAACTAACGATCACTACATCATGCGAAGTTTTTGGCTAATTAAGGTAAACAGATAATTAAGGTAAAACAGACATTTCCGAGCGGGTGCCACATTGCAAGTGAACGCCACGTTATTTAAGGTTTTTTGCAGCAACGTTTTTTGCAAAGAAATATAAGTTCTAATAGGCTTTACCCATTGGGTTGGCTGCCACGTTTACAATGATACACAATTTTATGAACAACTGAAATTGATTCAGCGCGTGGGTTAGCGGCCTTAACCTTTCCACGGAAGACTCAAGAGCATTGGGATTTTTGCGCCATAGGCTGTCGCTCGACATCCGCGAGGAACCGCAGCATCTGTTCGGGGCCACATTGTCTAACTGGGCTAATCCAGGGTTAGAGAACCCGTAACTACACGTTAACGCGGAGACAATTGTTTACTCCCAAAGTGCTAACATAAAAGTTATATAATAAGACCATTAGTTAGTAAATATGTAAACAAATATATATACAATTGATTATAAGTCACTATGGTACGCTTTATATATTTCAAGCGTTGGAAAAGCCTTGTGTGTTCTGTAGTTATTTAGAATACACGTGCGTGTACAGACTTAAAATAATAGCAACTAATATGTCAATCGGATAGGCAGTACAGGGCAAAGTGGGTAAGCGAAGAGCGTATAATATGAATCTTTATAACAAGGGGAATGCAACGTATATCTTGTTACAGGTAGTACAGGGCTCAATGCAGAAGAGTTAACATATTAACATTCAAGCTCTTTTTGGCTAGTTTGTAGGCTAGGAGCTATTAATGTTATATGACTCTTTTAACTATTAAGCACATAACTTTGATTGTGCGTACTGGCAACAAATCCACAGATAAGCTCGTTGTTCTTCTTGTCATAAGTACCTAAGAGGTCGACACATTTTGCAGTCTATTGTTGAACAATAGCAGATTTAGGGTGCATATCCAAAAAGCCAATGGTAGCCTTGCAACCCTTCAGCGGTAAAGTAGAGCCGAAACTCTGAGGATGTGTTACGCGCCGGGCTCCTATCCTGAACCGCCAGTAAGTTCGCATTTTTTCCAGAGTCCCCCGCAGGCATTTATGAAAAATACCGCGCCTTGTGAGTAACCAGACTAACTGTACGAATGGGGCTGTCTACGTTTGAGTATCGAGCTATTCGATAATACCCGATGTTACGATCCGTGGCTAGAGCCAGTCCGCCAGCACAGCTCACCGAGCCTTCCAGCCAGCTTAATGTTAGCCTCATACTGGTATTGTCACAAATGCTTGGCAGTCGAGCTTAGACAAGCGGCTGCAGTTAATATAGTTATATTAGCTCCAGTCATTTGACTCAAAACTCAACGGCGTTTGCATTTTGTCGTAGTAGACGCAGTTGATAGTGGCAGTACGGCAGTGCGTCCCCCAATGCATAGCTGCCCATGAGATCATTTTCTACTGTAAGCGGAAAGGTTTTCAGGCTCTGCGACAACTCGGCCACAGAAAAGCCTAGCCTTTCCTATGGTCTACTGGCGTTTGACAATTACAATACCTCTTGTAAATTGCAGCGCAAAAAAGGAGCAGCGTATGGGTGGGTATGAACTGACGCTGAAATTATATTATATATATATATATATATATATATATATTATATATATATCTATATATATATTATACTTACGTTTCTTTCCAGGTGGCTCTATGCCGTCGGCCTCTTCTCCAGTCCAAATTGCTGCAACAAATGATGTACTTTGTACAATAGGTTTTGATGTAGTTCCATTGCTGTGAATGTCTGTTTAGGTTCGGATGACAAGCAGGCTGGGAAAACGCGCGGTACGGGGGTCAGAACGTATGAATACCATAATGATAAACCAACAGAAAAGAATAGCTTGTTTTATACTACCGCCAATTATAGTACTCCGCTTATAAAACCACAAACTGTACGAATTTTTTGGCACATGCTGTTTGTATATATTTATATATATATATATATATATATATATATATATATATATATATATATACATACATACTTGCACGTGGGTATATCCTGTGTATACGCTGCATTGGGCGCTTTAACACAACCGTGATCAATTTTTAACTAAAGATTATCGTAATATACGGTTTTACTAGATTTTGGTCCTGTGAGAGGCACAAAGAGGGGGGTACGAGCCGCCACACGAGGCTTCCTATGGTATTTCGCCGGCGAGCTCCAACGACTAAATATCGATTTCATTAGAGTCAAAGTTGGACTCAACTGTTAGGGTGAAAACCTAACAAGATGCTCGTTATTTGAAATACCACACGATATGGCTCAAGATATCTTTTATGATTGCATGAGGGCAAAACGCTCGTGAGGCAGCTCTGTTCAAGTTGCGCACAATAACCACACAGACCAAATTACACGGTACAGCACACATGTTCGGTCATTAAACACTTTGCACTCGTTGAACCACTAACAAATAAACGGATTGCAGACTCACGCTTGTTAGGTCCTCTCTCCAGGGCGGCGGTTTCTGTAGTTGGACGCTTCGGTCCCTCGACCCCTGTTCACATCAACGGTACATAGATAAATAGTAGTAGGGGTTCATATAATTACACAATATATATATTAAAAAAAATGTCTTGTGTAATTCTATGAAGAACACCCTGCACTGCACGCATGTATGTTTCGTTCTACCTTGAATAAAGCGTTTCAACCAGATGTTTGCTGTACTCTGCAATAGATTTACCTAGGCTTCACATGAAGTAGCTAGACCCTTTAACGATTTTAGACGCGAACAACAACATGACATGTTATATGTTATTGGGAATAATGACAAGGTCACTTTTCAATTTATTATTTTTCTTAGTATGACGTTTAGTTTCGTTAGTGCCTTTTACTAATTGAAAGATTTTTTCCTAAAGTTTACAGGCCATTTGTGCCGCAGCGACACAGGCAGGCGTATATTTGTTTTATAGTTCCACGTACATACATTATATACTTTTTTCGGTAGACTTAAAAAATAACGTAAATATATAGTTTACTTAAAGGGCTCTTAAAACAATAACAAAATCTGCTAGAATATAACAATTTAACTTCGGTCCGTCAGTAGCCATGCTATATATTGTATAATTATTGTCACTAAACTTATACTCATTAAGCAAGCACAAGAAACAAAGTGGCAATATTTATCGGTACTAACTTTTACATACTGCGTTTGTCCAATAAGAGATTCTATAGGCGAAGTATACTGCATTTTCCCTACGAATCAGCCCTTCTAACTGGCAACTTTCTAATGCAATAACCCCTATTTTAAGGGTGCCGCTTTCTGATCATGCAAAAGAGGGTTTCAATCATGCAAGGGAGGTTTCTTGTGGCTCCTCGAACCTAAACCTTTTTATCTCGTTTAACACTCAAGGGTCTGCCCTGCGTATAAGGACGGTGGCATCGTTTATCAAAAACTAAGTAAAGCGTATTTCACAAACCTTCTCCAGTTCGGAAGGCCGAACAGCCAAAGCAGTTTGTTTAAGTTGTAAAATATGTACGTATAGATATATACTTTTTTCAAGCTAAAATTATTTACTCATTGAATGAGTTCAATTAATTCAGTTTTGATAACGAATTTGACACAATTTGTATGTAAAAGTGTTTTTGTGTGTTTAGGTACATTTGGCAGAACTTTATATGGGTTTCAATTAATCAAATAGGTGTTTCATAATCAAATAGGGTGGCTAACTTACGTTTTCGCTCAGGGGTCTTTAAATGTGCATCTTTTGGCTTTTGCTCATCCCATATAGCTGCGGAATATACAGTATTTGACAAAAAAAACAATATGTAAAGGCGGCACCTTTGCATGCATTATTCTAACATAGATACGTATTTTTATATATTTTTAACCCCGAGTGCATTTTAAGCCAACTTATCGGTCTCGAACAGAGAAAGCATTCGTTACGTCATAAATTGAGCAACAGATATCTTTAATTAACAGCCACGAAGGCATTATTTGGCGTCTTATTTCTTCTCCATGGCTCTACTGACTTTATACTCCTTGCATTAACCGTGCACAGCACAGGTTTTCACAGCCAAGTCTTGCCAATACTGTGGCTCGCATTCTAGAAAACGAACAATGTGCAAACAAAATAATTCACATCTGCTCTTACGCGGGTAAATCCCTGAACTCCTTAGTACAACAACCAAGGACATAATGATGCACACACTCACGCTTATCGAGGTCTCTCTCCAAAGCGGCAGTGTGCCCTGTAAGAAGAAGACTTTGTTTTACTAATGCTATTCAGACAATAACCACAGAGCATCTAACAATGTATGCAATATATCTAGGCCACCTGTTAGCCCATCTGGCCTTCATTCAAGGAGCTATATTTATTTAAATGCAGTATTACCTCTCGGGATCACAAATAAGAAACGTTATATATATGTATATATATATTGTGCCGGAGGATGTTTTTGATATGTATAGATGTACGCCATAAAGACTCCGTTCGGTACTTTCTCAGCAGCTTATGTCGAGCAACAACTGATGCGGTCAGACGCTAAATCTTGCAGTTAGATGCCATTAGACGCCTATTTGCATCACATTACAATTTGTAAAAACTGCAATTCTTTGCGGGATCAAATTCTGCTTTCAAAATAAGTATTCTTAAGGCTTCTGTCGAATACTCCCGCAATAATGCGCTAATCTACGCGGCTCAATAATACTCGTCACTTAAGGGTTCCAATTAGTTGGCATAGTACTTATCATAAGGAAAAATTGTCATAGTGAATAGGGTTGCGTGGGTCGTCTGAAGTATCTATATAAATATTCACATTTGCACACACATAGCATGTATATATAACCGTACCTTTTGTCTCGGGTTCTTTCTCTGCCCCAAACGGTCCCTTTGGCTTTTCCTCGCGAAGTGCTACAGAGAAAACAGTATTTTAAAACGGTATTTCTAGTCTAGGAGTCGTTTTACCAGAATAAATGTGTAATCCGTCGTAAATGCGTATTGGATATGCTGTATATGCCACACTTGAAGTATCCATATAATGAACTGGACGCTATGAATGATTTAGTTAGGAAAAAAATGTGCATGCCTGCTAGTGGTTGAGGCCGAGAATCGTCTTGCGGGCTTCTATTTAGTACCTAATCCGAACGATGAGGGTGTCGTTAGCACTACAGAAGAAGCCGTGACAATAATTGTAGTCAGCGCTAAAGTATTTAACAAGAATTGAACCTCCTCGGCACAGAGTGCAATAGAAAGTGGAACTTTGTTGTTTGCTGCTGCAATGTTTGTTGAAATGGCGCTTTCCTGTTTCTGTATTCTGCCTGCTTCAGTACGATGTATTCAACCGTTTATAAGAAACTCACGCGAATCCTGAACGGCAGCCTAATATTGCAAAGTCAACCAGAGTATAAGTGAAATAGAAGAGGCAACAACATTTACATTGTCTCGAAACGCATCGCCTTAATGCTACCCATTTAAGAACGAGCAGAGAAATGAACTATGAAGTTTGACAAGATAACAAGCTGGAGAGCTTAATGCTGCGAGTTCAAGAAAGCTTCTTTAAGGATCATTAGCAGCATAACTCAATGGTAGTACGGCATGTCGGTGGTTGAAGGTTCAAAAGAATATAAACCAGCCCTTAGTTCCTGCCTAGCCTTTGTTATGCTCGCCTTACATGCTCGATAAAGGAAGAGCTTACGCGCATTAGCTGCATCATATGCAGCACATATAAATATATTCGCCTTGCAACATCTATTGAAGAAAAACAACATCGCCCCCAGCTATCGAAATTGTTTTAAGCTAAATGCACAAAAATAAACTTGGAATTCGTCAAAAGTTCGAACATTTTGGCCTGGGCATCCCTCAATTCACCAGTTTTTTAGCGAACGTGTCGAATAAGAGTGACCAGGCTAGATCGTTTACCGAGGTGCGTTCAATCTAATAGAAATCAGGGAAATGCATTAAAAATATCAGTAATATAATCAAATTGCACTCCTATAAAGGTAGCTTTATCTGCCACGTACCGATCGAAGTCGCTGCAGACACTACGTTTCCAAGCAAACACCCATCATAATTGGCTGCCAGACAAGGTGCATTTATAACGCAATTGACAATTTATCCTTAGGATGCAAAATTACTGTACTTGCAAGATGAAAATCTTTACTACCAGTTCTTCATAATTGGAGGTGTACCATCGTAAGAAAGTCTGGTTTCGGATTGGTTCTGCGCCACGAAAACCGATCCCTGCTTTTAATAAATATAAAGCACTTGCGTATATGTGGCATATACGCATGGCTACCACTACCGCCTGTGCGCAGTAACTGTTTGTACAGTTTGACGCCTACATGTCTGCAGGTACTGTAGCGCAACGAGTGACACGTTCAAACTGATAAATTGCATAGTGTCTGGTCTAAAAAGCGAGTATTTTGTGCATTAATGGAGTGCAGCATGTATATATCCAGGAAAGGAGAGGTCCTCCTTGAATGCGCAACCCGGGCAGATCTACAACACACGATACCCCCAGGGTACACCTTCAACAATGGCAGACACTTAGATTGACGTTTGCATCAGAGGGATTCATCGAGTTACCGACTGGAGGATCCACTAGAAGCAGAGGCCCTATATGATCATTTCCACGTAACCTTCTCCGTTAATTGAACTTACTCCCAGTTCATTTTTCCCACACTTCGGCAACGTCTTCCCATGCTAAATTATACCTGCCCAGAAAGCATTAAAAATAAATGTACGTCATCTTAAGGAATACTCGGCAGTGAAAATCTCTGCACTACTAGAGGCAGCCTGCCCAGAATCAAGGTCCCGCCTACATCCTATCAGAACCAATCGTCCCCAATAGCCCCGTATTACTGGTAGAATAATCAGATCAGCGAAATCAGATCGACAGCTACGGCAGAACCTGCCACCGTCTGCGACGAGTATGCATGCGCCAAAGCAAGGCAACCGGCCAGAACTCTATTGATTACGAGAGAGAGTGTATAGAGAACACGAAAAGCCCTATATTAAGCTATTTTGTCTAATAATTAGACTATGGAACTCTTTGCGTGAGGAGGCCGAAGAAAACCCCGGGGCCAATAGGTACAAGATCGTGCATAACAAAACGCGCCACGCACAATCGCCTCTACCAGTAAAACAGCCCGGTCGTTTACTATAACTGCACTCTTTACACAAAGATCCCCTCCCGAGCAGGTACTTTTCAGGAAACTCAGCTCTATCCATCCAAGGGATCAGAACTGTGGCCAAACGCATACGGCAAGAGAAGCACCGGACCCATTTGCGGTCGCCCCAAAAGCAGTACTTCTACTCCTAAAGAGCTGCCCAAAAGTACTCAAACGCACGATTGGACACAATTCTCCCTATCGGAAATTATCCTAAGCTATGGAAAACCACACGCTTGACCCTTATCCCGGTAAGCCACAAGGAACCCCTCGGTATACCGCTTTATAAGAGTGCTCTCCTGCTTATCCAAGCAGCTGAGCTTAATATCATTGAATGACAGAACAAGAAATAAGTCACTGTCGGAAAACAGCACATTTTGCGCGCCGGACACTTCACACATTCGGCTATCAACAAAATTCTAAAATAGCTGGAACAGAGAAAATTCGCCGATAGGAAACTGATCGCATTGCCTGGCCATCCTCATAGGCGTCAAACGCGTTTAATATGCTTTTGTAAGACGCTTAAGCAAATCACGTGTGTAAACGAAGCTGTGTCCCCCTGTCTACGACGTAGACGATCTGGCATTGATCGCTACCGTCCGTGGCGAGGATCTGCTTGAAGGAACAACAAACGCTGCCCTGACGGAAATCCGACAACACCTTAACATGATAAGCCTCAAACTAACTTCACATAAAAAAGCTCATCTTTTAAACGACCTGAACGTTCTCTACAGAATCTAAATTGACATCTGAAGGATCACCCTGTAACGTCCACCAGGCTTGATCCTAGATCTCTTAAGGAACACCTCAAATGTGCTATACAGCAAAAAAGCAGCCAAAGCATCAGCAGAACTAAGAAAATTTCTCCTGCAAACCAAATGAGCAACCGACTCTCACGCGACGCCTCTTAGCACCAGAAATAAACAGCATCATCTTATATGCGCATCCTTGTGAGGACAACTACCAGAGCTACAGCACGCCACCTTATCAACAAGATCCAAAAGTTTATGGTGCTCGACATAGCATGAGGAAGTCGTATGGATTTCGCCAGCCATACAAGTCCTCTCTAGACAAGTACCTGGAACCTACGAATTAAAAAACTAACATAGCAACCTCTTAACTAACGTCCGGACGGAGGGAACACTAATCCAGCATAACAGGCACACTTAAGCAGAAAGCCACCTCGATGTAAGCCAAGTAATACGAGCCTGGGGGGGGTGGGGAGGAATCCGGGTTTAGTGGGTTTGCGAGTCTCACACTAGTCGCGCAGGCTGCTAGTGGCGCATATGCATCATGCATTCCCGAAACCTCCCAGAACAAAAAAAAAAAAACAAGAAAGCCAACAAGCATCCAGCCGGGCTAACTATTCACGGAACAAGCCTGCACCGCATTGGTAAACGAACCACCCCCTGACATGTCGAGCCCTTGTAAGGCGCTCCTCAAGGGTCATGCATCCTAGATTATGGTATGTCTCCAAGATGAAAACAGCCGCCGCCTAAATCAGACGGCCTGGCAAAAAAAGTAAACAGGAAAAATCTCGAGAAGATAGTACTGCGGCCATCCCCTAACAAGGGGCAACCGGACCGGACTGGATTTTAGTAGATCTTAATCACACACTGCCGTGGCCTTAACAACGACGCACGGTGTGCATTACGAGTGCATTGCAAGTTATTCTCTATTCATAATATATATGAATATATATATAT
>QVRM01004587.1:0-87814 GCA_003439945.1 Dermanyssus gallinae | reverse complement strand
GCGGCCAGGTCGTTTTGTTCCAGCATTACAATACGTCTTCAAAAGTCGCGCTACGTTTTTATTTATGCGCTCAACTTGGCCGTTGGTCTGGGGATGCTGCGTGGAGATGAGGCCGTGGCGATTAAGATTGCTGTCCACGAGCTCCTTTAATGTCTTAGTCGTAAACGTCGTCCCCCTGTAGGCCACTACAGTTCTTGTATATCCAAACCGACGAAGTTACTTCTGAATAAATCAAACGATAAATCTCAACGCTGTTGAGCGCGCCGGTTCTAGCAGTACAAACTTCGAGAATCCCTCATCGCAATTAGAATGTGCTCCTTGACAGCCGCCTTCGGTAACAGCTCAAGATGGTCAACGAATATTCTCAGGAACGGCCGACGCCCCGGTGAGATTGGATTGAGCAATACTTCTCGTTTGCCGCTTCTCTCCCTATCAAAAATACACTCAATACAGGCCCGCGGGGACCAATAACGTTGACGTACAACGTTGACGACAAGACGCAGAGTCTTGTCTGTTCCAAAATAATCGGCGTTATTATGGGCGACTAGGGAAAATCTATTTCTGGTACTGGCGTGGTACAACAAAAAGTATTTGCGGGTCTTGGCGTGCTGCATCAGTACTGTCACCGTCTTTCCTCCTCCACACCCTGTACAGCACCTGGTTCTGCAGGACTAGGTCGTTCTCGACGGGTGACACACCGACGGGCCTCTCTCTTCAGGCCGACGATTATCCGCCTCAACTTAGAGTCACTGGCCTGAATCATCATTACCTGCACTTCATTACTAACGGCATTCACTCGCTTTGACATCACGGCATCGACAACTGTTTCTTTGTCGTCATCACCGTTCAACGGCCCACGACTTAGAGCTTCCACACGACTCATGGCCGTCCCGACGCTATATTTGACGGCAAAGTCGAACTCGGCGATTTCTTCGCTCCACCTCGCTATTTGCTGCGACACCTTACTACCCGAAGTACATAGTTTGCAACGCCACCACCGCTGTGCAGTCGGTTACGACAGTGAAGTGTTGACCGTGCAAATAATACCTAAAACAGATCATGACAGGCCTACACCACCGCCAGCTGTTCGAGTTTTGTCGAGTAATAATTCATCTGCGACGCAGACAGTTGTCGGCAGACGGCGTAACCAGTCTCAATTGATCGTCCACCATTTGCATCAACATCGCTCCTAACACCCGTCTTATTCTGCAAAACTTACTTGTGGTTAGAAAATCTCAAACAGCAGCGTGGTGTCGGTCATACGAAGTCATGCCAAGCACTAAAGACAAGCTACGACAACTTCATAATCGTACGGATAGACAAAAGAGGCTCGACACAAAAGAGCTGAGCTCTTTTCGCTCGCCTAGCTTGTGGCTGCAACTAAAGCTTCCAAGCACCGAGTCTTCCCCGACAAGAAAGTGTTGACTCTGTGTGAAGCAATATCAAGCCACAAGCGTGTATTATAGCACCAGCCATACTGATACAGACGGGTCTGAAATTGACGTGTGAGCCGCGCTAAGCAGCGACGGACGGCTGCCGCTTTTTTATTTTTATTTCTTATGTCGTCAAAATTGACGGCGTGAGGTGTCGCCAGCTACCGCAATTAAAGGGTCGTCTCATGCCATGGGCCAGATATCATTCAAGGATTGCGATAATTCACGCTTGAGCTGGATTCGGCGCCTTCTCATAAGGCTACACAAAAAACCTCAGGCCTGGCGCGGTTGGAGTGTTGGTGTTATGACCACGGACGAATGGCCACCTTACTCGCAGTTGCGAAATAATTTTGTAGTCATTCTCCAAAAGGACACCTATAATTCTGGCTGGTTGGCTTTTCTGGCTGAGTATTATAGGTGTCCTCTCAGCCTCAGCCAAGATTTAACGTCCACCGCAGTCCGCTTTTCGCAATGCTTCATAGACGGACCCCCATAAATACAAATGGGCCAATGCAATGGTGGGGCTCAAACCCGCGCACCTATGTGTCTTCTCCGGTCGCGAGGCGCCGGCTGAATGCACCAAGCCACTAAGCTCGACTCCCAGGGGGGGGGGGGGGGGCACCTAACGCTACATATATGCATGTTCACCCGATCTAGCTCCTGGCGGTTTCTTCCTCCTGTCTCCGAGAATGAGATAAGCATAGAGAAGACGTTTCGATTCACGTAAATGGGTGCCTAGAGACGAAGTTACAGTACATTAGCAAAGACGCGATTTTGAGGCGTGTTTCGTAGATACGTAGATATGCCGCCTCGGAACGCATCGTGCGAAACGGGTCGTTGCCATGGCAGTCTCGAGCAGTAGCCCGGCTATCGCAGGTCCGAGGCCCAGCCTTGCTGCTCGTTGCTTCTATTGGACCCGGCTGTACATTGTTATGCTGCTAATTACCATATACTTGTAAGTCCAGTAACGAGAACGCGATGACAATGAGTGCATTTAGACTATTGTGCCACAGGCATTTGAGTCTGACAGGTGTTTTTCAGAGTGAACAAAAATCAGTACACATATATGTCCTAACAACGCCCGTGCTTGTTAGAAATTCTATATGTTGTAATTTTTTGTCCAGTTTAATCTAATCATTAGCAAATATTGGTCACATTCATTATCACTTTCAGTAGCCAGACGGCGGGTGTCTTTAGTCATACGCAATATATGTATATGTATATATATATATATTTATATATATATATATATATATGTATATATATATATATATATATATATATTTATATATACATATATATATATATATATATATATATATATGTATATATATATATATATATATATATATATATATATATATATATATATATATATACAGAGATTAAATACAAAAAACGCACGATAAACATCGTTGCGATTGTCATTGCCGGAGGGTTCAGCGTTGTACCTGAGAGGACGATCCTTTTAAGTTTGGTGTTTTGAAAGATTTTTTCGCCGACCGTCTGCAGTTGGTTGTCCTTTAACGAGAGCGTCTGCAGATTCGGCATTTCGGCGAACATGTCAACGGGCAACGCCGATAACTTATTGGAAGATAGGTCCAGAACTCGCAAGTTCTCCGCCGGCCTAGGAAGTGCTGACCGGACGAAGGTCGTTAAAGGCGTGTAGTTCACCTTCAACAATAGCATGCGTGCCGCTATGATTTATTACCTGTCAATGGGTGACCCGCTCCAGGTAACTGTCTTGCACTACATGAAATATGGCTAATAACTTACTTTTACTATCTCAATCTAGTCTAGTATAGCATATCAGACTAATGAATGTCCAGATATTGGTACATTTGCGCGGACTATATAAAAACATATACGGGGTCTTCCAGAATTCGTCCAATAATCTTTGGGGTTTAGAACAACCCGGCAAAAAAATAATTTTTCCATTGGAACAAGAGGCGGAAATTATTTTTAGTAAGAGCAAATTTACCGAAAGTGGCTGTAATGAATTTTCAAAGTCAAACTAAATCTGCGACTATAAGATTAACATTTTTAAAAATTAAATTTAAACTATTTTCATCTGCTGAATATTCTACGATAGCCCAAAACATAACAAATGTTGTATTGAAGATCATTTTCAAGTAATGCATTTCTTTAGCAATTCTTATATTTCCTTGTTTCATTGGAAAAGTATACTTTTGCCTAGTTGTGCTATATTCCAAAATTAGTTGGACAAATTTTGGCATCCCTTGTATACAGATTTCGTAGTACGTGCGTTTCGCCGAAGTCAATTTCGAAAATATGTGCCTGAGATCTGCAATTGTAGTAAACTTTTTTTTTAAATCAACCTTTGGATTGCTGCTATATAAAACCTGCTGTGCCTGATGTTCCACAAGGATATATTCTGCTTGCATTTGAGAGAAACAAACATTGGTTGTCTTATATCGCAGGGCAAACGAAGGCCGACTTTATTGCCATTATATCAAGTTTTATGAAAATGTATGCAGCTTACTAAACTCACTCGGCACTCGCAAAAAGTCAGCTTATATACACATAGCCTATTCTAGTTTGTCTGCTTGTTATTGACATTGCTTAACTAACCAGTTTAAATTAAGCTATTGTTACATTAGACAATCCGTGCAAACTACATGACATTCAGTAGATACGTACCTTAAACGTCTGGAGATTAGGTAGACCAGCCAAAGCCCCAGAAGCCATCGACGTTAACGTCACCTAGATTTGTTAAAAACAGATATGCCATAATATAGTTTTATTAATCAATTTATATTACAATCCGGTGTAAATGAACGTGTTAACTTTCAGCCTATAACAGCCCTGGTGTGCACCATTCGGCAAGCGACCCCAAAACTGAGATCGCGTTGCCCCGCTGGACGTCAATGGAAAGTCTTTGGCGCAAAAATTGTGCGGCTCTCTTGTCCCCAGTAGTTATCTTTAGTCGTTCGCCCAATTTAGTAAGTATTCTTTTAGTCAAGGGGCCCGGTGGTCCCAAGGTTTCGAAGGCCACTGGGCTGAAGTTATGGGCTCTTGCCAGTTCGGCATATTTGTTCATCTTGTTCGTTTCTGCTTGGGTCGCGGCGTGACCAGCTCTAAGTGAACCGAAACCGACCATTGAGGGTGAAAGTGAGTCGGTTACGGTGGCATCCCATATAAGGGTACGGCCTCGTTCAAAGGGGATGAGAGTCATCCCGTCGGGACGCTTGCCGTCGTTTCTGGTTAGTCCAGTTGGTTCCAGTGTACTTGGGTAGCCTGCCGTCCTCAGGGCCCTTGCTATTGTGTCGTTGATAGCCGCGTGACGTGGTCGACGACCTTCACTGAGGGCGCAGGATAGAGCGTGGTGAGCTCTAATGCCCACTGGCTCCCCGCATCGGCATATGTGAGGGTGAACGAGCGGCGTACCAAGTCGGACGCCAACGCATATTCTTGTAGTGGCATCATCCAGTAAGGTTCCTAACGATGCACTGGGTAGGGCGTGTAGCCAATCGCTTGCATGTTTTGCGGAGGTTGCCCTAAGCCGAGCCCTAGTAGAGTCACTGTCAGCTTGATCAATAAGTAAACAAGCATGTTGATCGGCTAGCATGGCCGACCACTCACTCTGAGATGCGACGTTATTTGGTGAAGTTCCAAGAACCTCAACCAAATTACTCGTGACTCGATCTCGCATGGAGGTAAATTCGAGCTGGCCGGCTTCGTCAAGAAGTTCGCAGACCTTGCCGGAAACCTGGTGGGTGGCAGCAACTATCGCAGGAAGTGCTAATATTGTCGGGTCTGGTAAGCCAAGTCCCCCCTTGGCTATTGGCAAGAACATCTGTCGTTTGGCTGTATCGTCCAGTTTGATGTTAAGCAGATTGGTTATTGTATTGGCTGTAAGATCATTGAAGCGTCGTAGCTCGTCCGTTTCGCCGGTAAGTTCGATACCCCTCAGAATATGAGTTAGGCGTGTGGCTGAGTAAGAGCACCTTAGCAGGTAAAGACCGCTATGGTAACCTATCAAAGGAAGGCGCTCCGAAGCGGTATTCAGTTTATCCAACCACTTCTGCAACACGGGGGCGACACCTTCCTGAAGTAGGGGTACCCCTAGAAGCTCTACTTCGTTTGCGCTGAGTATCTTGCAGCCCGGTAACAAGTGCGTGATCTCAGAGGTTGTTGAATCTGCATCAGGATTCCATACGAACAGTTCGCATTTCGAGGGATTCAGGGCTAAGCCGCTTACGTTCTCGAAATCGATAATCTTCTGTATGTCACTAGCGATTGTAGAGGCGTTGCCTGCGAGTACGCCATCGTCTAAGTACCACATGTTAAGCGGGCTTTCGAGCGATTTGATCAGGTCGTTAACTGCCAGGCAAAACAAAGGTGGACCCAGAGGGTCTCCTTGTTGTATACCTGTCTCGGACGATAGTATTAGGTCAGACGTTACAAGACAAGTTGGACGTCTATATGAGGACTCGACATAATGGTACATGTCTGGGGTTGAGTCCTTGATTGTCCTTAGCAAATGGTCTCTTCTTATCGTATTAAACGCATTTGAAAAATCCAACTTGAGCAAGTACGTAGGGCAAGTCCTGGAGGCCAGGAAAGAGCGAGTTGTATGAACCGCTGTTTCTACTCCGGCTTTGACCGAGAACCCCAGTTGTCGGTCGTCTATTAGGTGTGCGAGCTGTCCTGTGTTATCTCTTATGCTGACCTTCGAAGCAATCCTGCGCAGGCATGATGAGCATGCTATCGGTCGGATAGAGCCGCACTTCTTTTTCAATGCAAATAATTTAGCGCCGAAAATGATTGGTAAAAGTTCCGCTGGTGGTTGCCCGAAGCGCAATATGTCAACAACTTTGGCGATAGATATTGCCAATTTATTGGCTGTTTCTCCCAGGTTTGGGGACAGCAAGTCGGCTAGTAGTCTTGGACGGATAAAGTCTAATCCTGCTGAGGAACTTCTGGGAAAAGATTGAACAGCAGCAAAAATGTCTTCCTTGCTTGTGGATCCAGAATCTGTTGATGGTGGCTCAGGCCATATAGGCTCTGCTGGTGCAGGCGGGTGTTTCGCTCTTAGTGCGTTGGCGGTATCTTCGCCAGATGAAAACGTGTCTGTAGAAATTAGGATTCTAGCAGCATTGGTGCCGTCTCCTTCAGATAACTTGGTTAAGACTCTTCTAGCAACATCGAAGTCAGCGTGGGTTCGCGCGTTTCTTTGAGCGGTTCTGTGGCCCGTCAGGTTATGCAACCTGGTGCCGCACTCGTAATCCCGGAGATTCTTCCTTATGATTTGCGCTAATGATTGGTTGATATTTCTATTGGCTGGGAGGCGGAGTATGACCGGTACGAAGGAAAATAAGGCTAACCAAGCGTGGAAACTGTTCTGAGTGTGTACATCATCGAGCACCTTAGTGAGGGTCAAGGCTAAGATATGCCTAATGGATTTTGGTGTGATACGTACTAACTTAAAAGTTTTACTAATGTCTTGAAGTTTGACTAGGATATCTTTAACTGAAGGATCGGCGGGGTGACTCGTGTCAATATCGGGAGACGGTGCTATATCTGTCGGGTGTTTTGCTCTAGTGTGTCGTGGTAAGCCACGCCTGGTGTATAGTAGGCCACACACCGGGCAGGGAACTTTCAGGCTAGGTTCGGCGTCTACGATGTTAGGTTGTACCAGCAGTCTCGTCGTTGTTGTTGGGGTTGAAGAGCTCCCGGATGGCAGGTAGGCGTGGTCTTCCATTATGACGAGGTGTGTTTAAGCTTCTCAACAAGTGGAAGTAACGCAAGTAGGGGCTGAAGAACTTCAGTCATAGTTTCGATCGCCTTAGCTAGCTCTGGGCTGACTACTGAAAGAAGGCCAGACAGTGACGACAGGTTGGTGAGCGTCTTGTGGGCCTTGGCATTGACCCGGCGCCGTGGTAAAATAACACGAGACTTTCTAAACGATCCAGCTCGTTGTTGCCGCGGCATTTGTTTCTTTTTCGGCGGGTTCCTGGGCCTAGGCAAAATTATTGATGGGTTTCCATCTTCAGAGGTAGTTATACCTCTAACCGCAGCGGCATATGTTTTTTGGCCAATAGCGATATCGGCCGGTATAGGCGCTTGTTTGCAAGCTTCTTCTATAGTTGCTGCGGGGTGATTTACTTTCACCTGCTGGAGTGTACGGGCCTCACTGATGAGTCTACTCTTCTCCCTAAGGAAGAAAAGTCTCGGGCATGAAGACGCTCCAGCAGGATGTGGTCCACGGCAATTAACACACCGAGGTGTGTTTTGACATGAAGCGGCTATATGCCCCTCGGTTCCACATCTACGACAGATTTTTTGTAGGCTACACTGACTTGCTATATGACCGGGTCGGAGGCATTTAAAGCAGACCATCGGTTGATCCGGTTCGAGCACTACGGCGTGCGACTTATAACCCAGAAATATAGAGATCGGTGGTTGCCGGTCAAATGTAAGTATCACCCGGTCTAAGGGCTTCCGTACATCGCCCCGAGTGGCGTGCAGGCGACGAACTTGAGTCGCTCCTAAGTCTTTTAATTCCTCTAGGATTTCTGCCTCTGTGAAGGCGATGCTAACACCTTGAATTCTTGCCTTGAATGAAGCTATAGCTGGGCATGAGGCCTTTACTTGTATCCCGTTTAGTTGCTTGATGTTCAACAGAGAAGTTGCTGACTCCATGTTAGAAGTCCAAACGGCGATACTTGACTTGTCACCAGAAATTCTACTTCCTGGGGACAATGTGTGAATTGCCTTAAATAAAGTTAGCAGTGACCCTTCTTCAAAGTTAACGGGCGTATTATCTTCGGTGGGTTGTCTGCGAAAGACGACTTTGAGGGTGCCTATGGTACCTGCTTTAAGGTCATCTCTAAACTTGTCCAACTGCTTCAGTTCTCGCGCCGCCAAGCGCTTCTCCTTACGGGACGTGTGAACTGTGAATCCACCATTATCATCGTCCCTGTTAACCGCTTCGTCTTGAACAACTTGTTCTATAGTCTCAGATAACGTCTTCCTCCTCTTTACGCCTAAAGGCGTGTTATTTTCCAACGTCGGGGTGGCGTTTTCACAAACGGGATTTTCATGGGCGGCCTTCAGGTTATCTGATGGTAACACTACAGCGTTGGGCGCTGTTCCACTGAGCACTGTACTGCTCGTTGATTCATTTCCAGGTGTTGCATCTTTGCGCAGTCTAGTGATGTCCAGAGAGCGCGGAGCAACAATTGGAGGTGGCTGTGGCCCAGGGGCCATGACGTTCTTCGGTATCGACTGTATAAACAACTGTCGCACTCAGAAAAAAAAAAAAAAAAAATTGTTCACACGACCGGGTTTCGAACTCGGTCTCCCCACTCCGTAGTCAGTGGCCCTGTTGCATACGCCACGCACTGCGCTTGAAGTGTTAGTCGTCGATAACCAACTAGTGGCTACCGTTTGTAGTATGATGTAAACAAACAGTCGTAAAATGTAAACAATCACGCTGTCGAACGAAAGTTTCGAACACACTCGAGAGGCGGACTGGCCTGGACGGGTTAGGGTCCTGACGTTCAGTGGAACGACTACCGGGCCTGCGTCGCGCGTCTATGGAAACGTCACTCAACACTGTCTCACAGCACCAATTGGCGCCGCAATCATCGAACTCGAATTGGCTACACGATTAGATTTTCCGGGAACACAGGTAAGAAGCGTCCGCACTCGACCAAGTGATCGAGGAAAAAATAATATATATATATAATATATATATATATATATATATATATATATGTGTGTGTATAGATAGAGAGAGAGAGAAAGAGAAACGTCCTAGTTTGAGGGAATCCGTCTTTATATTCGCAGAGCAATAACAAATTATATGAATGTTTCTAGTCCTGTATAGCACGTATGAGCCATGCCCAGCAAGACGCAGTGACTGGTCGGGATAGCGATACAATGCTTACACAATAATTAACATCTTATATTGAGCAAAATTATAGCAAAATGTGAAAGTTTGAAAATACACACACACACACGTGCTACTCATGAAAGTCAAATTTATATACAATGCTTAAAATAAATTATTTTGGTATGGCTCAAAATTGTCTTTTTGTACCGCAAATAGGGGAGGCAATATTTAGCACAGTAGTTTTGTAGTTTTACACATGCACATCTTTCTTGGACGTCGTACTGTTAACTAAAGCTTTCGTCATGCGTTTCGGTATGATTTTCAGAAGGACGCCCAGGAAAGGATAATATTTTCGTTAACGGCGGCCCCTCCTCCCACCGGGAAACCGGGTCGCCTCTTTGGGTACTGGTGAAACGCCGACACGTAAGCGACGCGGAAGACTTGCGTCCAGATACAGAAAGCCATAAAGGGACTCGGAGTTAGATTGCGCTGTATTGGCGGAGAGGGCAGAGAGACGCCAACATTAAGGCAGCGGCAGTCAGGGAGCGCTACCCTGAACCAATTCCGCACTTAAAATGCGGTTTCACCAAAGGCAAAGCCAAGCCAAGAACGAACCCGAAACCAGCCAAGAACGGTGGAGATGGAACCTCAGAGGTCTTATATCGCGTGGTTCTGGACAATCTCCACAAACCACCGTCGAAGCTCCCGCCGGAAGCTCTACGCGAGGCAGTGACAGGCCTGCTCCCATCATAGCCAGCGAGCGCGGGAGGGTAGACGGATCGCCACTGCGGACTCCCAGAGGTGATGCTAGACGACATACCTAAAACTTTTTCAGGCTGACCCTCAGCCAACATTTCGCGTCCACGGGTTTGTATTTGCATTGCTTCGTAAGACGGACCGGACCCCATTGATACAAATGTGCAGCAAACAGTGAGAATCGAACCCGTGCATCTATGTGTCTCCTTCAACCGGAAAGCGCACGCGGATGCAACACGCCACCGGGTTCGATTGGACGACGTACCTGAAGATGGCCAAACTCATTGCACGTAGACATTCCGCGATCGTCAAGACATTGGCCACGAAGCTGCTGCGAGGTGGCCTGTTCTAAGTTCAAGTGGAAGACAGCAGAACGACGTTCAAGTAAAAGACTTAAGCTTAGTGCTCATGCCCACGCCGGTGAGCAGGACTGGGCCATACAAGCGACTCCAACGATCCTGATGTTGCCTTTGTAAGCCGTTTATGCGACTACCGGCGTTATATATATATATATATATATAGTAATTCATAACACGATGTATTTAATTAAATGTTTAGTAGAACTCGGCAAGAAAATAGACGGAGGGGGGCGGAAGCGTTTTGCAATATTTTGTCTTGAGAATGCGATTTATAAAAGTAGTTATTCTGCTTTTTTCTCCTACATAGTCGTGCAAAATCTACGTTTGTGGGAGAACCAGTCAACGCATGAAATAACCGATTATACAGGCGTGTGTAACTAGGTCAATGAGTTTCCTACAACCTGATCGCATTACTGCCCAGAAACGGAAAAAGGAAGAGGCCTTCAAAGCGAATATAAAAGTATTTGTGACAGTAGCTAAGTCACGCCTCTATGTCACGCCAGTTTGGGCCAATTTTACTGTGTCATGGCTATTCAGATGAGTCAGAACAACATGTTTCAGGCGGGCCTCCTGGTCCTTGCAAAACGAATGCACTTGGAGCTCCTGGCTTGGAAACGAGGCGACAAGATGCTCGACGGGGCACTTCATCTGACCACCGTCCGGAAGACCACACTTAGCTACTGAGAAGGAGCGACCCACAAGGCTTTCCAGGACCGTGGACGATGCGCTTAATACGTGAGCTAAGGAACTCGTATCACTGCCATCACAGTGAACTGTCTTACTATACTGGCCTATATGGCTAGGATTCATAAGGCGAACTCGAACGCCTGCGTCCTGAACACCTTCGGGGAATCTGACGACATGTAACACACGCTGCCCAGCGCTCATGCGAGCCCGCATTAACACCGGCAACGGTCAAGGGTCTCTGGCCCCAAGAAGCCGTCAGGCACATGCTAATACGGTGTTAGTAGGTTTATGAGTCTTTTTTTCGAAATGTATATATATATATATATATATAAGAAATGTATTATTTAATTTTAGGATTACGAGACTTATGTAAGTCACTCTACAAGAATCAATAGTGTCGAGAAGTAGGACAAGGGTTCTCTGATTATGATATTCGATCTGTGCTTAAGGATATCGGCCTCCATTCACCGAATTAGGTGTTTGCTCGAAAGCGAAATGGTGCAAAGGTGACACCGTTGCCTACGGACATGAGAGTGCTCATGCCAAGATGTTATTTGCCTCTGAATCAATTAGATGTGTTATGCTTGCGGGTGTCCCTGTATGAGAGAGGCTGGTCACCTCGCGATAGGATGTGAACAGGCAGCAAAATGTGCTAATTAACGAAGACTGCATCCCTCGTTTTCTGCTTCGTTTCCATGTCGTGTAAAATGAAAAACTCGTCCTTTATTTTACACGCCTTCGTTCGACAGAGCGGCGTTGTCGACATTCACGATTTATGCAGCTTGTCTGTACGATAGCTAGTCGTTGAAACTGAGAGTCGTCCATTAATCCAAACGTCGTTGTAAGCTTGCCGGCTGCTTCCGTAGATCAGTGCAACCGGCCCCAGTGAAACAAGAGAAGAAGACTGAACGGCCTAAAGCACCCTATAGTTTGAGTAGATGTATTCTATAAACACGACCGTGATATAGGCACAGTCGTGTTTTTCTACATAATAATGGCTTATTAATAATGGCATTATAGAAATAATGACTTACTGTTTCGAGGTTGATAACCTTGACGGAGACGGGCAAGTCGCCGAATGACTTTGTGAGACGAGGCAAAGGCGAACCGCTGATCCGAATGCTGTCGAGTGCTTGGAAATCCTTAAAACTGGACCAATCCCACTTATCCATGCTTTCAGCCTTTGACAATAAAGTACACAATAGAGTATTAATGTGCATAATTTACACATGTAATTAAGTAATATATATATATATATATATATATATATATATATATATATATATATATATATATGCAAAACATGACTTGTGAAATATCCACTTGAGTATTTAGTGTGCTTGGCAATATTCCAGGCTTTTACTCAAATAGGACCTTTCTTGAAATGGTTATTGTACGACAAAGAAACAATGAAGTGAGAGCGTAGAACCGCAAAACGTAGGCCAGACTTTAAATGAAAAAGCGGAGCATAATGAGCTCAGGATTCATATTGAACAAACTGAAAACAAAATTATTGCTATATAATAGGGCAGCCGCTCAAAACATGGGGCTTTGGTACAAGATACAGTTTGAGGTGCTTATTCCAAATCACATCAAGCGCATTACTAGAGATGCCAACCTTATTAGACGTTCTAGCCCTCTTTCCTCTAGGTATGTCACATGTTAGTTTACTAAAAAAAGCCTCTCATGGGATATACAACGTGGTAACGCCACGGCGGTGCTTGGCACTTTGTCCAGGTAGTCGACACCAGGGTTGGACCTAGGGCTGATGAAATTTGTCGTCACGTTCACTGGGGGACAATTGTTTACACCCCGTTATGAGTTAAATAAAATTTGTATTAACTATGTATATATATAGAGAGAGAGGGTTTTATACCCAGCGGAAACCCCTCAGCTTCTGCTTCTATATGACTGCCCTCGGTATGATAGAGCCTATTTCTTCAAGGGTGGGGAGGAGGTTCTAGGCATAATCAAACTCACATCTTTCTAGTGTTGGTTCTGGCAGAAGACTTTAACTATATGCCATCTTTTTCTTGCTCTTAAGGACACAACGTCTGCTGCAATTTTTGGGAAACCTGCGTATTCATTCACGTGCCTTCTGCGAAGCTTATTGTGGACGAAATATTACTTTATGCGACGCACAGACAAAAAGTAATTACTGCATTCACTGGTTTATTCAGCAAATATTCAGCACTACGAAGCAGAGGTTTAAAGAAAACGCAAAAATACAATAGTTACTGGCTAGGTTGTCTTCTAGAAATCGATCAACTTTAGATGCAGAAAAGTTTTCACAATAAAATCGTGCTGCAGCGGCCAAGACCGGCAGCGATATGAGCGAAATTTCGTGGTCTTGTGCTGCTAGTTGTGGGCGTTATTCAGACATATCGAGAAACAAACGCCAAAAACTCGAATGGGAAAGTAAATGTGCTGTTTTCTGCTGGACTCGCGCAGCTTAGACCAATATATATATATATATATATATATATATATATATATATATATATATATATATATTTGTATCCCAGTTTTATTAAAACGAATTTGTTTTGCGCCCGATTGATTATATGTATGCGTTAGCTGTATAAGGTAACACAGGTTAAGAGTAGTGGTTACGGTTGCGAATTGCGTACCACATTGACTTCAATCGTATGAAGCGAATTGCGGAGATGATTTGCAGATGAAGGCGAGACGCCGGAAAACGATAGCCTCGAAAAGTTGACTCGGTTGAAAATGATCGTATTGATCTCGAGTGAATAAAGTAGCTCTACAGGCATGTCCTCCATTCGAGAGTTGGTGACGGTCATAACTGAAATCTGAGAAACATCCATCCATCCATCGCATATATACATATACTTTAACCGTCTTCTCCATACGCCAAATATATTTCTAATAATTCATCACTGAGCTTAACATTTCCAGGGTGAACATATTTTCAACAATTAAAAGTATTTTGCGGGAAAGGCTACCGCCCGTGCTATTTATATGCACATTATTAATCTTTATGGCACTTTCCATAGCAAAAGAGAGAGATACTTACACTCCAGCCGCCAACCTAAGGTTTTGCGTTGGCATATGGCAGGAGCGCCCGTCGGCCCGAATAGACAGGCCAGCAGGTCCCCCCTCGCTCCCCCCGATTGAGGTTCAGAAGGGGGGTGCCACATTACGGCGATAGAACGCGATCACCTCGCGATTCCGCGTTACACTCCAGAATATACTCACCCCCCCCCCCTTCTCCCCGAAGGGTGACTCGGCCCACTTCAGAGCAGGGGGCATTCCGGCCCGGGTTCAGTGCGCAGTACACCTTCCCCGAATTTAGCGCCGTAGTTAGCCTTAACAGCCCTCGAATGGGCCACGACAGTATGGCAATACTTATTCGTTGGCATACTGAGAATAGTTCGTTAGTAGTCCTATAATTGGAGTCTTTTGTTAACATTGTTGGGTTTTTGCCAAACACATTTGTCAACATGTTGTTAAAAAGTCGTCTCACTGCATATAGCGTGCGATCAGAACCTTGCTCATTTAGCGGTGTGTTGTCGTAGTTGCTGTAATTGTCATTGTGGCTGATATTCATGTTATTGTAAATGTTGTTGCTGTGGCTATTGTCGTTGTTGATACTCACCGCTGTTGATGCTCTCATGGCTGTTGTTGTTGTTGTCACCGTTCTTGCTATTTCTATCCATATTGTGCTGGTACCTGAAGATCTTCGCGTCTACCGCTGATCTTTACGTCTTTATTCCCGCTTCAACCGAAAGTCTACTCCGAGACAAGTCATAAGAACTGCCTCCTTTAGTTAACTTCTTATTGAAGGCACTGTCGCTCATATCTAGCTTGCCTATAGATCATCTTGGACCTAGCTTAAACTGGCTGCGTGCAGCATTTAGAGTTCTTAAAACAACAACAGCAACAAAGATAAACGATAAACCGTGCGCGCATGAAGCGCAATAACAAGTTTTGCTCTGATTCATTGAAGTAAGTGCAACAAATATAATCTCCAGCCGGACTGACTCACGACTGTGAAGCTCACCTTCAGCCCTTGTAGTTCTTGAATGATTCGTTCCAGCTGTCTAGGTAGGTTGATGTCATGGCAATGTAGGCGCGTTAAGGATGTGTTTGAACAAGAACAGGGAAAAATTAGATGAGAACCTGGGCACTCAGATTTCGGATCGTTCAAGGTGGTCGTGCTACGACGTGACGAATTAGTACTGTCGAAGACACTCCTTGGGCCGTGCAGTCCTGACGCCAACGAGGTAAACGATATGAACACGAAACAGCACAAGAGCTGTAGCAGCAGCAGCCGAGACAGCACATTTCCGTTCGTCGTCATGTCTCCGGAAGGTCTTCAAACAAAGGGTACGCACTGAAGTTCTCCAAGCGCCTTTTGGGTCCGTATACGTTGACAAAGTTCGTACGTGGGGCCTTTTATGTTCGACACGTTCTATTCTATCACTCGCAGAAAGCAAACTGGGTCTCAAAACACAGAATATACTCGTATAGGTCCTCTTATCTAGAGGATTATGGCCACATTACGACAGCCTACAATTGGACGCAAAAAAGTTTGAGAGGGTACAACGTTCCTGCTAACACGCGTAGTGAGGATATCGACTACTATACTCAAATGCATAATAATAATAATACTAATATTAATAATAATTTGTAATATTTACACAATTTACACAACGTCGTGAAGCAATATATATATATATATATATATATATATATATATATATATATGTGTGTAATACATAAATAAATAAATGTCTATTAGTCACTTTACACAATTTATTACTAAATTTTGATTCAAATAACGTCGTAGTATGTCTCTGTATTGAATACAATTAAACTATACTAGCAGTCACGTTTAATTAAATATGTTGTGACGTTTTTGTTATATATATATATATACACTTTCAAAAACGTCACTACATCTTTAATTAAACGTGATTGCAAGTATAGTTTAATTGTATTCAATACAAAGAAATACTACGACGTTATTCGTATCAAATGTTAGTAATAAATTGTGTAAATATTACAACTTATTATATATATATATATATATATATATATATATAACTTAAGCCATAATTTTATTTTTCTCATAACGGGGTGTAATACATATATATATATATATATATATATATATATATATATATATATATATGTACATGTGTACACTGGACACTAGACAATCTATAGCTATTCCATATTTGTGTTTTAGTTTCAATCTGCACAATATACGTAAGAAAATTGAAAAAAAAACTTAAAAATGAACTAAACAATTAACTCAGTCGCACAATAATAGTATCAATATTTCCATATATCTCTATGTTCTAGGTCAAGGATTGGGAGATGCGAGATGTAGGTGTTTGGAAGGAAAAGGTGGTAGAAAACGTATAATTGCAAAAATAATCATGTCCCACGTACAACAATTTTTGTAGGCGGATAACTGCAGGAGAAAATCGGGATCGATGGGGATAAACAAAAATATGGGGGGGGGGAGGGGTGAATTTATGTAAGAAATAAGGTAGAGAGTCGTTCAGGACTGCGCTTCAAGTCCTCGCCGCCGAGTTTTTGGAAATTCGGCGGTGCACCATGTGAATGACGGCCCTGCTTTGTGGACGCCATGTATTTGATCCGTGATAAACTGTAAGATGGGGCCCGAATAGTGAGTAGGAAAGAAAAGGACAATGTATGTACATCTACGGCGAGCCGAGCTTACTGTATAAAGATAAATCCACAACTGCTGCTGCTTTGCCTTTCAATTACCCAGACTTGGCTTAGACTGAAAACACGGAGACTACTGTCCGCGAATGCCAAGATCACTATACTGGCAGTCGTTAGTAGTTCAAATCAACGTAGCAGCAGAAACGTTGAGTAACCGAGTACGATGGCTTAGTGGCAAAAGCCTTGAGCTTGTCTGATTCGGGAGGCCTGAGTTCGAGACCTCGACCGGCCACTCCTAAACTGGTTTTCATGGTTCCCAATTTAAACAAGGTGAATGCCGGAGTAGACTAAAATTGACCAATATCGAAATAACCCTCCGGGAAGCACAGATGTCTCAATAAAAAGAGATGGTGGTGCATTGCCATCCAGCCCCCACAAACCAAAACAAAGAAAAACAGTGCACTTTATTTACCATGATGATATCGCGCATATTTTGTCGCTGCGAAAAAGCTATACGGGCCAGGCGACTTGCGCCACTGTTTGTCGCGTTTAGAACGCTTGGAATGTGACAGCCGAGAGAATGAACTTGTCTCTCTGGCTGGCTGGCTGTCTGTGCGTGAGTGAGTGAGTGTGTGAACGATATACGTCGTCTGCGTGAGTATTACGTTTGGCCGTCTCTACCGCTCTATCCTCTACCGCAATAGCATGCGTATTGAACGACGCTGGCTTAGGCCATCGAACGTTGTCAGCTGCAGCAGCAGCAACAGTGTGTCGCTCGGTCGGTCGTACTCGTGGTATCCCGCCAATATTCCCGCCTAAAGCCGTCGGGAAATTTCATGGCAGTTCGTTAAGTCGTCGACATTTCGCCATCATCTTTGTGATCGTCGCACCTACCGACGACCATCGACCGGGAAGCATATGAGTGCATGCAAACGTCGACGGAAATGACAACAACAGCAGCAGCAACAACAACAACCGCAACAACAAAGAGGATGACGACAATGAAACGGCTGCAGATGGCTGCTTTCCCAATGCTTTCAACTGGGGGCTGAGCGCCGACTTTAGCGGCATTGCATTCAGCTATCATAAAGTTTTGATCAAAATTTGAGTGGCACAACTGGTTAGTGGACAACATTCGCTAACATTCGTGACGACAGTCGATGACAATGACAAGAACAACAAGAGCAACAACGACAACAGCAACAACAACAACAACGACAACAGCAACAACAACGACAACAGCAACAACAACAACGACGATGGCAACAACAGCAACAACGACGACGGCAACAACACCCCGACTCGACAAACCCTCGCATTCTATGAGTTTACAAACAACCGAATGATTGTGACAAAACGGTGCGTGTCAGCGCACGGTAACAGGCTTTCGGCTCGGTCGTTGTTGTTAAGCCCGCGTCTCGATAGACGACGACAGCGATAACAACAAGATCAACAACAACAACAATAAAACAACAAAACAACAACAACAACAATGTGGTCGATCTACCGACAGTTTGCTACGAGGCGATTTTACGTAATCATGTCCGCCTGCGCGCGGCAATAAACATACCTATCTACATATACTCCATTCAATTTGTTTCATGACTAAAAATGGCATCTGCAGCTGAGGCAAATACGAAAGCCGTTGCCGCTTCTCAGATGTCTAGCTGCGTGCGGGCTCAAGTTGTCAAGTGCGTCAACACACCGTCAGAGAGCTATTATCACCACCTTTACCAATGCGAATTCTCGAAATGATCAAGTTAAGGTCTAGGTGTGACTCTAAATAGTCTCTTCATTTATGTCTACCTATTGATTGATTTGCCTGTAGGCATTGTAACTTTTTATCTCTCTTTCTCTTCCATCTCGCGGTTTACTAAAGCACGACCGTTCCAGATCTGTTCGGACGTCGAGCCCGGTGGCGTGGTGGCTTAAGTCTGCGCCTCGCAATCGGAGGAGACACACACTCGTATGTGCGCGGGCCGCCTTCATTCATTTGTGGTTCGAGCCCCACCGTTGCACATTGTATTTAAGGGGGGTACGTCTATCAAGCAATATGAAAAACAGTTCCGCGGACGTTAAATCTTGGCTGAGGGTCGTCCTGAAAAAAACGTTAGATCTGTTCGAACAGGAAAATTGCAGCATTTTCAGCAAGTATTGTAGTAGACCATGGCAGCAACGAGACACCTGTGGGTTTCTCAAACTTTCGCGTAATGTGTCTGCGTGGAAAATGTGCATCTTGTAGTCACCAGATAGCAAAAAGTAAAAATTGGACAGCACTTACGCTGCCAGCGTCGCTGCCTGTGTCCTGAACTCTCGTCTTGTGCCAGCAGCGCTGGCTTTGTCATGTCAACTGTACTAAACCTACAAGATTTACTACTGCACATTTAAGAGAAAAAGTATGCCTGAAAGGAACAAACGCCATTGATTTACAGCACGATCAAGTAGAGACGGACAAGCATGGCAACGGATCTGTTTGGGCATGTATTTCCAGATTGAAGAAAATCGGCATGCGGTAGAGCCTGGCTGCTAGATTTCTTCAAGACAGAAAGAACTTCAAAGGTAGTGGCACGCACGCCTTGTTAACCTGTTAAAATGTGTCTGCGTACAGTAGGGGGCTTTTTGTTCGGTCGCTGCCCACGTCTGAATAGACGACACGATGCTTCTAAATGTGACTAAGAATGTCCTGGCGATCTTAATAAGTCTTGCATTCAACTGCTAATAGGCTTATCTAGTTATTCGTTATCAAACGACCAGACAAATTTTGCGTGTCAGGTGTTAAGTAACCAGCCTAATCAGATCTACGAGCCCCTAAAGTGCTGACGATTACGTCTGGGACACTCGGCATATATGTAATTCAACGCTCAATTTGCAAATGCGTGAATAGGCTACTAACGAGGTAAATATTGGCCAAAAATTTGAAAAAGGTGGGAATTTGGATTAATCTCACTTTTCTAATGTTAGAGGCGGTGATACCGTCGAGGCACCAAAAAGGCAAACTTTAATCCTCTATTTTTATATGCCTTAGGGCACAAATGAATTCCACAGAATACCACAAAGTGCCCCCCCTCCCTCAGATTTGATTGCAATAACATGGTAATAATAATATGATTATAATAACATGGTGGCAGCAAAAACAATGTCTTGTAAACTGGGAGCAAGCCCTCACTGGAGTGAGACTCCACCGAACGTCGAGCGTTCACTTGATTTAATTCTACTCCAGATTGGGTAAAATATACAATAGTATGATCAATATCACTACAGCCTCGTAATGATAATAATAATTAAGGGTTTTGGAGTAGATTTTGTTTTCATCCCTGAATCAATCACAACCTTCCTTAAGCGAGCCAGTAGTAGTCAGTAAACCGACCTCCACAAAACCCAAACTAATTTACGAGCTAGAATCTGACCGACTCAAGGTAATGTTTCAACGGTGAACGAACAATGTTCAAAGGCTTGTGATCTGTTAACAGCAATTAGAATGAAGCGATAACTAGCGGCCAGAGTTTGATCTTCCCTTTTCTTGTATAAAAGAACCGCAACATGTGTCATTGAGCCGAGATGGCCCAAAAATCGCCCGGCGACGTAAAAGAGACTAAAAAATAATGGACAAATGTTGACACCGACGTATCTGACGTAAATTTGTTTGATAGAGCATGCAAACATATGCATGTTTTCGAAACAAAATTTTGCTTGGTCTGCAATTCATCCAATCTCGGCCAGCGGACGTAAAATGTCGTGGTAAAAACCTGGCAAAAATCAAGATCCTGTTATGCCTCAGTTTTGTGTCTCTATGTTCAATAACTACAACACATATCTTCAACGTGTTAGTTGCTGTTATTGCCGCTATGGCAAGCGTGCACGTTATACGACGGGAGGGCTACAACATGAGACGTCATAAAAACTCGTTTCTCCATACAAGGATTTTATTTTCGCTAAATAGCGTTGGTCAGCTTTTAGAAGCAGAATTTGACTAACATTTTATTAAAAAATGTTAACTCTTACGAGTTCGACGACCCCTAAAGTACTGACTATTATTTCGGGAACACTCGGCATATCAGATTTGTCGAGTAATGCACATAATTCCACAAGTGACGTCAATGAAAAATCTGTAACGTTAGTGCCATATCCACGCTATGTCATTTGCCAAGCAAGGTTGTCGAATTATTAGAATATTTTAGGAACTATAACAATAACGTTTAGAAAGTTATGTGTAGTCGTCTGCTTGTTTAATAATGAAGAACTGCATAAGCAGATTAGTAGCTGCATACAAGTCTTATCAAGATCAGCAATATGCTCAGCCACATTGTCCGATATGAAAAGGCATGTCGTTCTTAGCATACAACTCGACGTCGTTTTTGAAACTTTGAATATACGAAATATATATACTTCGAAATAACCTGCAAAAAGATAAGAGCATATCAGCAAACTAAAATCAATCTAATTGATTGAATGCTTTTGTGATAGGAACAAATACATCTGGTAAAACGTCTAAATTGGTGCCACTTTACTAACGTTATAACCAGCAATACCATCGAGGCATCAAAGAGGACGATTACTGAAAGGATTAACAAACATTACGTTTTGCATTTGACGCCTGCCGCCTTTGACAAAAATGTTTTACGTTTGTACAAACAACTAATGCATACAGATATCTATTGATTATAAGTCAAATTGATAGTCAACATGCCTACTGATGCATATCATGTATGTGCACGTACTACTTGTATGCACGGAATCGCCTAATTTGTGATGAAATTGCTTTATTCAAGTCAAAATAAAAACGTTTAAAAACGCGTACTGGCAATGATATGTTAGACGTACGTTATACATACAAGCGTGTGTATTTTTTGTGTTCATGCGATGAGCCGTGTTAGCCATGAATCAATTTGAGATCGCAGCCGGTATTTTTTATTAGCCCTATATATATATATATATATATATAATCGACACGACTAACCTTTTAATATGGTGTCAGATTTCGAGGACTAGGTGCACACTTTTCGAAGGGCAGAACACCACCACCACCGGCCTCCGCCGCCGCCATGCATACCGGAGACGCGGTTTGGTCAAGATTTGCTGAAGAAGCATATTGAACACAGCGTCGAAACGATGGTGGATTCTATGGCAGAAGAATAATAGGTATTGTCCGCTATGTATCTATCTATCTATCTATCTACCACTCTCTATGTACCACATCTCGATTTCGCGTGTAGGCTGAGCAGCTCACGTGCCTCGCAGAGCCTAAGCGTGTACCTCTCGGGCGGTCGACCTTTTTCGATCACCAATCATCGATCCACTACCAGTCGGTGATTGTTATCACACGCCACCGGGTTCTTCTTCGGCGTTCCTCCAGTCGGTTCGAGAGCTCGACCACATCGGTGCAGCATCGATGCTTCTCTAGTAAATTCGTTGTATAGTTTTCCTACCCTCCTATCTTTAGGTGACTAGTTAGCCACTGGACGCATCGAATCGATTCGGCGGTTCGATACGACGAAATCGTCTACTAAGATGTATATCAAGAAGGCGCAACAACAACAGCATTCGCAACAGCAATAACAGCAACAACCACAGCAAATCGAGAAAGAAGGCAACCGAGTGCAAAAGTTAACTAACGAAAGAGCGGTACAAAAAATAAAGCGCCTCTCGAGTCGGGTGGGCTCTAGCGCTCCTTAAGACTGCTCGTCAGCAGGTCCTGAAACCTAAGCCGGCCGGGTCGACGCCGCCAGCCAAGATAGTGCCAACGTATTTAACGGTCGAACCCAGCAGAGGCCACTAGGCAACCACGAGAACGAGACGATCGAGAGGCTTACAAGGTCCGTCACGGCGGGACAAGATGTCGAAGCGGTGCCCCGTAGCCGAATTCGCTGCTGTAGGCTGTCGTCCTTGTTTAGCTCAGTTCGGAGTCACACTGAAAAACTGCACGGTACTTGGACCATTAGCTCTCCTTCTTTGTGTTAGTTCAGTGTAGCGGTAACGCGCTCGAAGAAGAGAAGAATGTGCCGAGTTGATGAAGCTGATGCCAGTCTAAGCCCGTAGACTTAATAACGGATCCGGTTCTGGAGCTCTGGAGGAGGTAGAGTTCTCTGGTGGGCCCCACACAGTCCTACGCTATCTCTCTGGTACACCTTCCATCTCATAGCTGAATAGAGACGGATACAAGGTAAGGCAGAGGTGAAGCTCTTTCCTTGTTCTGTGTGAGCAGTTCACCTCTTACCGTTGAAGACTGCCATAGCGGACAGCTAGTTGTTGGGTGTGTGGTTAGCCCTGTGAAAGAAACGGACGACGGCTTTTTGACGGCGAGATCATCAGATCTTCCGCGGCAGTTTTAGGGGATGGCTCAATCTTCTTCTAATCATTCTGCCCACTGCAACACGGACCGAGGGTTGCTCGAGTGTACTGGTGTGCTCGCCCCTCAAACTGATCGGATTGAAGAAGCGGCGACTCGTAATAGTGTTGCCAACGAAGCGTGAGCTAATGATGAGGTGCGCACGCTCCGCCAGTTGTAGGTAAGAACGTGTCCGTCAGATTTAGATCTAGGCAGTTGGGCAATTGGAATAGTGCGCTTACGATTCAATGGCGTCGTAATTTGCCCGGACCCCATAGTAACGCTACCACCCCAACTGTTAGAATGAAATTAATTTCGAGGAATTAACAGCCTAACTGACTGCCCGCTGTGGTGTGTTGGGAGGAGGAATATCCCCCGTCGCTTCACTGAGGATGGCTTCACCAGGGAGTGTAAACTCTCTGGTGAAGGGAAGTTCGGTACTAAATGATCCTGCCCCGATGATCCTCGATCTTCCTTGATCCCTATGAGCAAAACTATATTATAGCGTTTTGTTCGTTCGGCTCGAGTCAGAGTACAGGATTTACTCTCGAGAACACAGCGTCATCGCTTTACTGAAGGAAGTCATTTAGCAGTTCCAACAGAGTAAGTACCTTGAAGAACACCACCGGCACGAATCCAGTTGGTTGAGTTTAACTGTCGTCTAAAATGTTTGAATATTTATTTAGGTATTTACATAAATTACATGTGTTTTGTACAACTGTAAATAATAGTGTATGTGTTTTGTATCGCGCTGCATGTTTGGCGCAGTGAATGCAGCTATGAAATTCTTGTCTATACACTTGTGCATGATTGCATGGATACGCACATGGTAGGTTAAGAATGCACGAGAACACAAGAGGAAGACCTCCAAGGCTCGACCGTTTTTGTATGCTTTCCTTACCTTTTAGTAGGTTTGTTTTCTCTAACCCGTATAGTTACTTAGCATCCTTAGAAATTTGTTGACAATATGTCTTCTAACCGTCGGATGGTGAAGTAATGGGAAGACGTTCTTAAAAACTTAGAAAGTGCCGGATACTGGTATTCTATCGTCGCGCACATCCGTCCTTCCAAAAACGCTGCATTTCCTGCAATTTTCCTGCAAGCTGCGATGATAAATTAGAACGAGTTGGTATCGGTTGCTCTGCGTTTATAGAAACGCATCCGACAAAGGGAGAACTCGGCCAAAGTTTCTGACTCCCAGCTCCTAATGTAACGGCTTCAACTAATATTTACATCGCAAGCGAGTTGAAAGAACCTCAGTATGCATCTATAACCCTTGTCAAACAAATGCAGCGGGAGATAACACTCGTACCCGTCTACAAGGAGTACAGCAGATCGGTGTACGCATCGCTGTCGATTATCATTAGCCGCTCGTTCGAGGCAAGAAAAATGCTATTCACCATTACTAGACGTCACATTCTTTGCCGGATGATTGCCGTACACGGACAGACTGAGTGCGTTTCCAACGGAAAGTTGTGCGCCCGTTTTCGCAAAGGCCGGTAATGTTCGAGTGATGACCCGGGACCAGGCCAGGCAAACACTGCAATCACGGCCGAACTCGTCGACAAGGTGAACGATTTGGTGAGAGCGATCGGCGTATCACGATGCAAATGTAGGCACGTTCGGATAAAGTACTCCGCTACACCAACCACTACACATGCATTCTACAACGTGTAAATCTAGAAATAACATCCCGGATCGGCGACATATGAACACATATTCAAACATATTACGTGTGCCAGTCATTTCCCGATTCGCTAAATGAAGTGTTTTATATTCTATTTCGATAATTGCAGTTAGTTTAATATGCAGCATAAAAAATATATGTAAGCTGTTCAAACACCTGCTGCGCCTGTTCGTATTTTCACAATCAGCTTCATGAGGCTAAAGTGATCACGGTCGGTCCTTGCTAAATGCGATTAAAGATAGAGGAGACTCCCAAACAGGTAGTAAGATGTCTCGTCACGCAAGTGTTACAATGCCGAAACAAACTCTCAAACACTATGTACTGATTACAAATATAAGAGGTCTAGTTTAAAAGCATTTTTGTAATTTGTTTTTAAATATAGAACGTGGTTATATTATATACATTTACCACCGTCTATTACATAAAAAATGTGTGTGCATACAATAGTCAAATTAGTTGGCACGGTGATAGTCCTACGGTACATTGCGTTCAATGAATGGATGCTATTAAGCTGGGCCCACTTAGGCATGCGCCAAGCAAACGATCCGCTACTGCTTAATGCAGGTTATGTAGCGCAGCACCCGATGAGGTCGAGGTACGGTATCTAATAGGACAAATGGAGTTGACCCTGTGACAACAATAAAAATGAGGTAAGAGAAGTTTCTCGGGGTAAGCCCTCGGGAGAAATTTCTCGGGGTAAATTACCCGCAACGGCACATGTAATTCTGTAAATAGTTAATATAATAATAAATAAAAGTAAGCAAAAAATAAAAAAAAGAAAATAACACGTTATACAGCGGAACACGGGACTACCCGCAACGGCACATGTAATTTCTGTAAATACTTAATATAATAATAAATAAAAGTAAAGAAAAAAATAAAAAATAAAATAATACGTTATACAAAAGCCCAGCCTTAAACCTGACACTAATAATATCAAGAACTGGGGACGTGCCGGAGGGGAACCTAGGGCTTCTATCTTTGGTTGCCGAAGCATCGGCTCTCAACGTAGCATTGCGCCTGCTTGAGCGGACATGGCATTGCGGACGGCAAAAGAACGGGAGCACTAAGGTTGGCCCAACTGATACTAGCAATCGGGATTAGCCGTATTTAAGGATGCTCTCGACCGAAGACTTTCTGGTCCTAGCTAAGGTGCTGCCATAGGGCCTACTAGCGTGAGATAGAAGTAAGATATTTCTGGAAATTGGAAGCTTTCTGGGAATAGGAATGCTCTATCTCGTTTCGGCAGGAGGGATGAACGCGGTGGTGACCAGAGGGAGCCGGACCAAGAATCTGATATTTGACCTCAGAACGTGAACTGACAAACGATGTAAGTTTTTGAATTGGGGTAAAATCATCACCCATGTGCGAGCAGTGCAACAAATATGATGACGTTATACACATTCTTACGGAATGCAGGAAATACGAAATTGAAAGAGCACAATGGATTAAGGCCGTCACTAAGCTTGGCGAGAACGGAAACATGTTATCAGCACGAATGACGGACAGCAGACTTGCCAGTCTGGTGAAATTTGTCAATTCTAGTGATATAGTGATGTAAGTTAGCATGGGACAAGTGATGTAATTATCAGCGAAACAAGTACAAGTTGTAAATCGAGCCCGGTGGCGTAGTGGCATGCGTCTGCGCCTCGCGACCGGAGGAGACATATAGGTGCGCGGGTTCGAACCCCACCGTTGCACATTTGTGTTTATGGGGGTCCGTCTATGAAGCAATGCGAAAAGCAGTCCCATGGACGTTAATCTTGGCTGAAATTCAGCCCCGAAAGGATTTTTTTAAGTACAAGTTGTGAGCATATCGAATGTTAAAAACATCTAAAGCGTAAAATGTACACCTGTGTAGTGGGCCTCTGATGTGAGACTCTCCAGATTATATATGTAATCAATAAACATCTACAAAAAAAGTTGTTGACGTACTCTACGACAAAGGTTTTGACCGGTCATTTTCAGATAGTAATATCTACATAATTAAATAAGAAAAGCCATCTTAGGAGTAGGAGGGGAAGTGCAGCCAGGCGCTGAGCGTACGCTCCAAGCGTATATACATTAACATAAACCCTTTATGAAAAAATGTGGCAGGGACGCCTCTCCTACCGTTTCGCAAAAATGCCGAAGATTGCCAAGCCTGGGATGGTGTGGTGAAACCTGGGTTTAGTGAGTTTATGAGCCACACATTAGTTACGTGTGTGCATCATGCTTCTCTATACCTCCCAGAAGAACAAACCTGTTAGAGCGAAATTTAAAAAAAAAGTGCGTAAGCATTTGGAAATTAGGACGTTTATCATACTGCGACTAAATTTTACTGTTTAAACAGTAGCTCTAGTCCGAATAGAATATCAGCAACAATCGCTTAGAGGCACCTTAGCTCGAGAAACATGTTCGTACAACAGTTTTAGATAGTTAGCTAAGCAAACGTACTGGGCAAGTATTAGAAGCGTAAGTCATTTGTCTAAGCGAGAGTTATATTCAGGCGTGATTCTTGAATCCTTTCAGCAATCACGACTACAACATAAGTTATGCTGGATCAAGGTCATAATAACGTCAAGGTCGGGCGAAACATATATTTTTATATCGGTGGTGTATGTGTGAGAGCGGGTATCATATTTGTTGTTGAAGTCAAGTGCACTATGTGTAAGTACAATACATTTATTCGTGAGAGAAGCATGACATTTTCAGAACACTAACGGGTGACGCCATCGACTGCTAATTGTAACACAAAGTGCAATACTACAGATAATACAAGAAAATCATATGCATAGTAATGATACTTGACGTGAGTGTGCCGCATCCAGCTAATCCTCTAAACAACAAAAATATGTATTTGAAGCATCGATGACAGTAACACTAGATAAATTACTGCAGTGAGTGCTGCTTCTTTTTTGTACTAGCCTATACCTTAGAACGCACTTTCACCTACTAAGTCCTTAAAGAAATTAGCAATAGTCATTCAGAGCAAATGGCGAGTGATTGTCACATCAGTGAGCAGCTTGAATGAGAAAGTCGAATCTCATTTCGGTTTCTCTCTGGCCGCTCGCGAAGCGAATGCATAATATATATATATATATATATATATATATATATATATAACATTAGTACATGATGACGACAACAACGACCACAAAATTAACAGCAACAGTATCAGCAAGAGCACAAATAGCACTCTCTTTGTCGGAGAGCCAGTCGTATACTGTATATTTATAGATGCTGCTAAAACGACGGAAACCGCATAGAGATAAGTAAACCACACAAGACTGTTAAGAGACCAAGGGAGCAAGCGAGAGAGAGAGAGAGCCGTTCGGCTTAAGTGGGCCATCGATCAACAGGTAGGTAGGTCTCCCACTGTCTACCCTCCCCGTGGAAAGGGTCCAGCAACTGACTCGAAACACTGCTCCCTTGGGGAGGGCAACCGGGGCAAGCCGATTCGAGTCCAGCGGGGGGCCGGTTGCCACGTCGTTTGTGCACGATTGCACAGGTTCACAACACAGATAGCAAAAGCGAAAGAAATATAGAGATAGTTTATATTGCTCCAGCAGGCGGCCGCAGGGCAAAATTGAAAGAACAGAAACGACAGCGACCGCGCGGTCAACAATCGTATCGCGGTCGTAGCAGTACAACCAGCGGGAACACTAAGGAGAATCGATTAGGTACTAGCAAAAATGATGCCTTGCTCGGTATGGAGTATGCTAGTATCCTCCGTATAATAAACACAGCCAATATAATTATTGCGGCATTGCGAAATTGCGTGGGATCAAAACATGGTTTTCTCTCACCGCCAGAGCTGTTCGCTGTGAGGGAACAGACTAAATGGGTTGTAATAGTTAGGCTGTGAAAAACGACTACCGGTAATAAACATTCTTATAGTCGCATGTGGTGTGGCGCAAGTGGCACAGCCTCCGGCAATAGCTAGCCGTGGTTGGAGCGAATGTGTGGATGGTGTGTATCTGTGTTAGTTTGTTTGTGTTTTTGTTTGATATACACCCGTATATATGTGTTATTGTATGTGTTTTCGATTGGGTCGATTGCACGAAGAAGGGCGACAAAAGCAAAAACCGCACTACCACGCGTTTGTGCTCTTGAAATGGTTCAGAAAGGTTAAATCAGTTTAAGTGAAAAACGAACACTCTGCGTCTCTCTCAGATTGTGTGTGTGTGGGTCGAAGAAAATCCCGACATTGTTCATGCAGTTTTGGCTGGAAGGTATTAGCTGGTAGGTCGAGCGACGCCCAACGGAACAGACAGGCTGGTAACTTTGTTTTTCAATAAAAGGCTTCGACACACAAACAAACCGCAATGACGCCGAATCAAGACGGTTCAACGTCAGGCTCTTCATTCCAAGTGAGGACGGCCACAGAAGCGGATGCCGACATCATTATCGACCTCATTACGGAATTGGCAGTCTACGAGAAAATGGCGGACCAGGTAAGCTGACGGCATCTGATCAGCTCTTCGTCCGTTGGTCTCTCTCTCTCTCTCTCTCTTACTCTTTATATATATAAATATATATATATATATATATATATGCTATGGATTAATTTACAGGTATACCTACTTACACAGATATGTACTAAGGCATGCATATATGCATTGAGTAAGTTTTTGGAGACATTGATTTTAGACTATATATAACATATGTGCTATACAAACTGCATAATTCATGTCATATCATATGATTATAATATATAATGAACCAAGATAAAGTGTTTTTCTAAGCTAGGTGTTTTGTTATCGTTCTAGACATATTTATGTGTCATACCAGACGTAAACACACATTTCGAACACACAACAATCGATACACAAAAAAATGATCGGGTTTTTTAGTAGCTAAACATCTTTACTATTTGATGACGCGGCATTTAGATATCTATATATCTATATAGCTAGATCGGGACTAGCTTATGTCGTTTGGTTCAGATATTGTGACCAAATAAAATCAAATATTTCAGTTACATGTTTTGCACGTGCATAAAGATATATTCCCATAACCAAAGACTTGGCTGGTTAATGAAGATAGTGAGCAGGTATGTGTTGCTATGCATTCGAGCTTTGTTAGGCTTTCGCTTAATAACTCCCCACGCATCGTAATCTAGAGAATTTAAATGTGGACCACTAGACGGCGGGGAATGTTATCCTAGAAAACGCTCGTTTGCTCATACCACCATAGCCACCGTTGCACTAAACGATTGGTGAGAGCGGGTGCGGCGTGCTGCTGAAACGTATATTGCAAATCATTAGACACAGCGTAAAACGTACAGTGCCATCATCACGTCTTCTTCAGGAGACATCACACTCAAGACGTGCAGTTAGGACGGAACATTGCTCCTCTCCACAAGAAGGACATCTTGTCGATCATGGGCATGCCAGCGGTCATTTCACCGGCTGATTGTTTTTCCCCTACTGTGATTACGCTCTTGTCAGAGAAAAACCGAACACTACCTGCTGTTTTGTGCCTGAAAAGAAGCGTCCAGGCGCAGGCTACGTCGAGCAAGTCTGATTATTTTACCTGTCTCAGGGGAATTCTGTCGGGACTTTTATGGTATAAAACTGATATGGTCGGATAAAGTCGGACTTTCTTTTATTAAAAAAAAACGTGGTATTGCTATACCACGTTTTTTTAATAAAAGAAAATATTGTTTTGTAAACTAAACAAAATACTTAAAAAATACTTCTTTTGCTTCAAGTGAAGATTACCGCTATAGATATTTCTCTTGCTTCAGGTGAAGATTACCGCCGAGGATCTGACGGCGAGTGGTCTCTACAACAGTCGGACCGGTTCGGGCGATGACGCCAGAAACCCGCGCTGGTTTCACGCGAAGGTAGCAGGCCGTGGTCGATTCGACCGGCGAGAAGGAAGTAGTCGGCTACTCCATCTACTTCTTCCGTTTCGATCTACTGCAGCAGACAAGCGTCGTGTACATGGAAGACCTTTACGTCCGGCCCGCGTTCCGGGGAAAAGGTATACAAATCTAGATGTGTGTATGCATACATACGTACACATGGAATTATCACGCTTTGTCTTGTACGACTAGGTCTAAGCATGTACACAGATCCTCTTGAGAAGGACTACAGAATTATGTAGGTGTATGTCCTTGGAATTTGGATCCTGCACGGACGACTTAAGTGTGCGTGGAGTTACTGCATATATATATATATATATATATATATATATACGACGTTAGAGGATCGGCAGAGGCTGGTGGCCGCTGGCATACTCAAGCTAAATGAGTTCGCGAGCAAATGAAAGACAGTCCTCATTCTTTTAAATGCGAGGCTATAACGGTTGGTGAGAACATCGAGGAACATGAAACAGCACACAAAATATCGTCGTTGTTTTACCGGGTTCTAGGCAAGTCAACCCAGGCGAGTTAGAACTTCTTGAGGCTCCACTTGGTGCTCAAAGGATTCGCAAGACTTTAGCAGATAAACACTACACGTTATTACAGACACGGCCTCGTTTGTTGGCTATGAGCTCACAAACGACACTATGCCTTTGGAAAGATAGTTTGGGCTCCTTACGCAGAGTCGAGCTCGGTGGCGTGGTGGCATGCGTCTGCGCTTCGCGACCGGAGGAGACACATAGGTGCGCGGGTTCGAGCCCCACCGTTGCACATTTGTATTTATAGGAGTCCGTCTTTGAAGCAATGCGCAAAAGCAGTCCCACAGACGTTAAATCTTGGCTGAGAGTCAGCCCCGAAAGGATTTTTTTAGATAGCTACGCAGAAGGCAGGGTAACTGGTCAAGCTGGGGTTGGATCCAGGTTCTTGGGAATAGCAATCAACGCAGCGTATGCTCGACAACTACAGATGCAACGTCATGGTTCGTAAGATGACTGGAAGCCTCGAATCTCCACAGAGAAAGCGGTCTTTTTGGCCCCAATAATAATAATAATAAGTGTTGCTGAATGCCTCACGCCAGGTATCGGAGTCGCGCTGTGGCGTTCAGTGGCGGAGCACGGTCTCCAGCAGAGGTGTGACGAGCTGCACTTCAGCGTGTTGGCCTGGAACCAGCCGGCTATCGACTTCTACGAGCGGGTTGGTGCACGTGACCGTACTCGGACCGATGGCGTACACGTCTACCGTTTGTGCCAAGCCACGATCGAACAGGTCGCAGCTAGCGGTGGAACCGATGGTTCGGCAGCTGCTGCTGTTGCTGCCGGAAAATCCTCGTTCAGCTGACGACTTTCCCCTTACACATACGTACATAGACTTCTATTGTACATTTCGTCTTGTATAACAATGAAGTACCGTGTACTTTGTGAGACAAGCAAAATCTCTCTAGTGCCGCACTATGCCCAACAATACACGTAGTTCCATTTGTGTACCGTTGGCCCTTATCATTGCTGTTACTCGTGTTGTCGTTGTTTTAACCAGCGCGTTGCAAAAGAAAGTGCCATGTGACGTTGTATTTATTTGTCAATGTATGTACGGGTAGAGGATGCAAGTTAAGATTATGCGTGTGCCTTAAGCCTTTTTTTCCTAAAGTTCGAGCGCTTCTTCACAAAAGCAACGAGAACAATAGCGTGTCATAAGAGTTGAGACCAAGAAGTTCCTCAGTTGTCCCAGTCTACACCTAAAGCGGTGAGAAAGCGACGACGTAGGCTCTGCTGCTCTTCACTATTGTCGGCGGTGTCCCTTATATATCTACCATATCATTGTGAAAAAAATATGCTTTTTTTTTGCTTAAACATTGGCAGAAAAGCTTTCTATACGTGCATGTATACTCAAAAATTGAGTTCATCAGTAATTGTTGTAATCGAACGTAGGGCAAATCTGCGCTGTGTTGCTTTGTGAGTAAACGAACAATGTCACCTTGTTGTTAAGTTAGTTCATTACCCACTCCTTATTCTGGTTGCAATAAATGTATGTTTTTTTAATCTATTAATATATGGTATATTTGTACATAATAATAAAATATTTTTACTTTTTAGACAAAACAGGGCCCAACGTAATATATACGAGTATATATATATACACCTTTACCCTACATCCTCGTAGGGCGGGAAGAGGAAACTAGACTACAATGCCCGCAGAGGAGTAGAACATAAAACAGTGATTGACCCTACCTAAAAGGGCGATACGAAGTACGTGGTAGCTAACAGAATAGATCGTGGTAGAATCGCGTCAGCATTATACAATACAATATAATACAAAGTCTCCTTTATTGAAAAGGCGTGTTAAATCACATAGTAGTCCTTTACACTGATGGGCACGTCGCGAAACTTCCCATGCAAAGCGTTATTCAAACTTCGACATTCGCCAACTTCCGGTGGAAGTAACTGAACACCCCTACGTAGATTATTTGAAAGTAATGTGAAAAAAGTAATAAATGTTTACTCCGTATTAGTTGTAAAAAGTCTCACGCAACTTGCATTTGATTTGGTACTCGATCCACCGTTGGGAGTACGAGACTCTCGCGTATTACATTGCAAACAGCGCTATGCAACTCGTTGGACAAATTTATCCTGGCACTGGCTGAGCAGTTCTAAATCTTTTCTATAAAATGGCGCCCACCACGTGTGAAACAATCTGGCCACTTTGGTACACAAGCCGTATATACAGTTTTATGTACATTGTGGGTCATGCCGATAAACGCCATAAGAATGAGATTGCAACAACCGAGGACGCAGATAGATTTACAACTTCGGCGATATGAGAAGTATACTTCATTGGCAATCAAATGAACACCTAGGTATTGCTATATTGACACTTCCAGGTTGCTATGGCCGTTCATGAATATGAAGTGTAGTCTTTGACTGTTTTCAAGCAAGGCGCTTAAAAGTTGGATATTTCCATTCTATTATTGCGAAATTATTTATTGATCATATCTATGCGATTCAACGAAGCATCTATTTAAAGAAAACTGCAACTCCAAAAGCATCTACAGTCATTAAAAGCAACATTACAAAAAACACTAAACAGGCACAAATCGAGATCCGCGAACAAGACGAGAAATCATTGCTTTGTAGAGCACATTACACGCCGTGTACATGGCTCAAACAATTACGGCAAGCAGCTTTCACGGGCCAAGTTAATTTGGCAGGAAGAGTTCATCAAGTCACTCTTCCGTGTTCAACGGGATGACTCCCGTGACCTCGCTCTATTTTGCATCGCTATCCATGAACTTCAAACACGCCTTTCTTCCAAACTTCGACCTTCGGTTTTGGATGATGGAACTCTCGCCGGGGAGACGTCCCGGCGGTCCAGAGATGCATTGCCCAGGTAAAGGGAGTCAAGGCGGTCTCAGGATCCTGATCGCGGCTCCATGCTTCAAGTAATACGCAATAGTCTGCCAGCTTGATTCCCGATAAAAAAAAATCAAGCTTCTAAGGGCGCGAATTCTCGACGACTCTATTGGCTTACCTTTAACTAAAAAGGGCTTTGACGTTGTTCGCTGGTGCTCCCTACTGTTGGACGCTCACCTAGCCCTCTACCCGTTCTGCGTGAGTTTATCAACTCCGAGGCTGACGCACCTCTTGCGTTGCTCACGAGCCTATGCGAACGGGCCTTGCTTCAATCGTTTGACGAAACCTCGCAAAGTACCATTCAGGCTAATCTAAACGTTCAGCTTAGACAAACCTCTTTGTTAAAAGCATTGCAACGTCCGCAGGGGAAATGGGGTTTCGCATGGCTTCGCAAATTGTCATTTCTGCCTAGCTTGGGTCTCTAAAAAACACCGACTCTTTGGTGTCAGGGTTCGCAGCACCGGTTGCCTATACCAGCTTTATCGCTCAAATAGAACAGGCTTGCCACTACTACTCTAAAGGAAAAGTAAGGGAACAGAGCGTATACTTTTTTTGTTGAACTCTTGACCCTCAAAGACCTTTTACGGCTATATCTGCATACTCAGTCATCGACAAGTGGGCAGTCAAGAACCGCCAATACTATTTCTCAGTCCTGTATGTGCTCACGGTACCTCGATGACACTAGTATAAGCGTCCACGCAATTGGGCGGTATGCCGCTAGATTACCTTTGATCGAATTGTTTCTCAATCCTAGACAATCTACTATTTCTCTTAACATCATATTCAACGTTGTCGATATTATATTGCTTTAGATAGATACAAGTTTATTTCACCAGAAATTGGTAGATATTACCTAAAATTATATTGCTGTACAATGCAGGTATTGTGTTATTCCGACATTTTATATGAGGGGTGCTCTAGAAGCATGTGTCACACTGACAGAATAATACCAATACTGACAAAAGGAAAGCGAAATGTTTCGCCGTTCTACCGTGTGTATCATTATGCTTGTGCTGTTAGATCGTTTGTTATAATATATTGCGTTCTGGAGTTTGTCGAGCAGGTTTTATATAGTTCGGTACATTCAATTGCCAATACGTTCGTCACTGTTTAACTATACTGTCTTTTTTCATAGATGACGAATGATTGAAACGCATATGCTTTATTCATGAGTACTTGCTTGATTGCTTTAGTCATGAGTACTCGAATCAACCATCAGTATGTACCCAGTTCGTGTACGAGACCCTATTTACAATAACCCACAAGATGTGCCTTCAGTGCCTCTACTACTTTAGGAGAAATTGCCGGCAACGCAAAAGAACCACATGAAGTACCACAACGTACCACAACTCAACAGACCACTTTTTCTTTGCAGCGGCCACCGTTTAGTAGCGTTAACAAAACATTAGACAATGACGAACTAAGTATTTGGGAATGTTTTTTGTCATGATTTGGTATTATTGCTAGCAGTATCGGAGATACTTTTTGACTGAAGTGTCTCACTAAATAGTAATACCAAGCAAACGTACCACTGGAAACGTTCGGGCTCGATCAGCTGTTGGGTGCCGACTTCAGCATTGTTTGTTCGAAAATCGTGATTTGAATTGCTGTGCTGTCTCTGTAACAGCGGGCTAACCAATATTTATTAAGTGAATGATATTCTGAAAGAAATGTCATTTGTTACGGTTTTGTGCGACCCAGTTGCGCAGCATTAGCTGCAAACAACAACGTATTTGTGTTGCGTCGCTTTGTTTCTGTTAAACGTTATAATAATCATCATCATATTAGCTGTGTATAGCTCATTTTGGTGGTGCCATGGCGCGCACAGATGCTGAAGAGGGAGATCTATATGCGCAGGACCCCGAGCTGATAAAACGACTAGCCGAAACTGGCGCTACCTTGTTTATTAAGGACCTGCCGCAAGGCTCCGAATTTGGTAACTATTACCTGACTGTCTATAATTAATTGACAGCTTAAAAGGAGAATATATATATATATATATATATATATTCATTGATATTCATTGATTGTACAAGTTGTGTTAGATACGTTTTCAATATTCATACCAGTAATGTGAATTTTGGAATCTGACAAACTATTGTGGCAAATACAGTTGGCTATATTTATATATATATATATATATATATATATATATATATATATATATATATATATATATATATATATATATATTTATAAATTTTACAACGTACTACTCTCTGTTTGGCTTGGGTTCCGGGCAGGCGCCGACATGAAGCAGTGGGAGACAGGCGAACATTTTCGTGGACTTAAAATGATTCCACCAGGGATACATTTTATCTACTACAGGTACGTCAAACTATCAAGAGGTAATTTTCTCTGTCTGCCTTATTGTGCTTAACTTTTTTTTATGGGGAAGGGTTAATTACTTTTACGTACTATTGCTGCGAGTAGAAAATGAGAAGGTCCCACTTCCCACCGTTTGAGCAGTGTGGGACTCGCCCTCAGCGGATGGATGGACCCATACTCACTAAACGCAACTACCCCCTTAGGCTTCACGCTCTGATGGCCCAGATCTCCGTAGAACAGTACTATGGGCTAGTTTTATGCTTAACTGGCTTATCTGTTTGTTCCTCTATTACTGTTTGTTTGCAGCTACGTGAAGATGGGCACGGTTGCACCTCGAATGGGCTTCTTCCACACATTTAGAGAGCGAGAAATGCTAGCATTTCAGTGGGATTCCAAGGAGGAGATTCTCACAAAGGTATAACGTAAATATAATATAATAAATATATATAATATAATAAATATAATATAAATTAAGTGTCTTTATGCATTCTGTAGTACGGTTGAGTGCTCCTCTGTTAATCAGCATATCTAGCTTTATTCCGGCATAAGCCAGGTTTTGTTGTATTTATTTATTTATTAAATACGCATTTAACAAGACGAACGCAATATAACTATAACCTAACTCAATAGTTAAGTAGTTAACCTATTATCGGAATTTAGATATGAAATACGTTCGACTACTGATGAAATTCATAGCGCCGAGAACATACAAATAAGTTTAGCTTCTCCTAGATGTGTGTATGCGTCGCTTAATCTGAGGTTCTCTCATCCCTAGATGTCGAATGAGGAATGCGAGCGGCTAGTGGCGAATCGGCGTGACCTCGATCGCTTTCTCGGGGCCTACCCGCTCGAGACTTTGCGAAAATGGACGGCGCTCACCGATAAGATTACGCCCTCGCTCGTCGAGCGACTTACGCCTTCGGGGGGTTTCATTTTTTCGGTAAGCAGCGTGTAACCCGTGTTCGACTTGAGCTGCTTTCCTCATGTCTTTTTCTTCTTCTACTACTACACATAGGCAGATGCTAGCACATCAGCGATGTAATGTTAGCTGTGCAATGCCCTGCTCGAACCCGGGCGAACGTTGCCCATTGCGTTCGCAGCCGTAGGATGAATCGCCTTTTTCTATGTTACAGTTGAATGTATGGTTGGGCTACGTGCGTGCGCTTTTTACACCTTGCAAAATTCTGATACTGACTAGGCCGGCTTCTGTGTATTGAAGCTGGAACCTACAATGCCATTGACGGTAACACCATTCGGTGTTCGGGATGTTCGAGACGTCCGCGAGACTTCTATATCCCCTGTGGTTTGCCCCTGTTTGCGGCCGAGACTCAGTGAAATTCTAACATTATGCCAAGTTATTGAAACTGCAGCAGCAGCAATCAACTGCAATATCAACAACAAGAGACGTACAGCGTTTAATAATAATTGTTATAAGCTTAAAGAAGGTTAGTCAAATAAATTAATTCAATGTCTAGGCAGGATCCTCTCTAATATGCTCACCGCACATCTGAGCATAGCGGTTTCGAGCAAATAGCCAGTTCCGCCTAAAGCGACGAGCTCAGTTGACACTCTTCTCAGTTCTCGTCGGCGATCTACTCAATAAACACGACCTTAAAACAACGGCACACGCTGGTGGATGCGCGGATGTACGTCATTGGTTTGGTTACATCCGGCGAAAGTTGATTTCATATCGTTGATTTCACAGACCGAGCAAGATGGCTTAGTGGCAAAGTTTTTGCCTTGCATTCGGGAGGACTGGGTTCGAGACCCAGACCGGCCACTCTTAAATTGGTTTGCATGGTTTTCAATTTAGACAAGGTAAATGCCGGAGTGGATTAAAATTAGCCATGACATGAAAAAACCGTACACGGGCAATAACCTTACGGAAAAAAAAATCAACAATTGTCCAATGTCGTGAATACGTCAGGGCTGAAAATCAAGCCAGCTAACGTAAGGCCCTGAAGTTCAGAAGGTACGCTAGAAGTAGTAGCTTTTAAGGTACTACGTCTGAATGCTCAAACTATAAGATTTCACTGTTTGACAAGCCGAAGGATTCCCTGTTCCTAGAATTCTTGTCACTGTGGCAAGAGCCAGTCCTTCTTGATGTGTCCTTTAGTTCGTCGTTTGTGGCCTCCATCTCAGACGCTAACGGACCAAACTAATGGAAGTCGCAAAGGCGACAGGTGCGGGTTGTAGGGCGAATGTTCAAGCTGCTCCCACTTTAACTTGGATAGTACACTTTGTGTAATAACTTGCAGACGGTGTGAAAGCGCAATATCGTGGTGCAGAATCACTCCTTCCAACTGAAACAGAACACGTTACTGCTCGTCTTTTTTTTAAAACAGGCCCGTACATTTGCTAGCGAACCCACGATATTCGTGGAGAACTTTTAACGTTTTAACCTCGAGAAAACACCAGTATGTCACAATTTGTAGTTATGGTAAACACCCAAATGGCTCTGACTTGTGGTGAACCAGGAAATATCATCACGCAAATGAAGGTTGCATTCATGGAACCTATCGCGCACCTTGCTGCCCCACATTATATACACCTAATGTGTTTGGCACTGCTAGCCAATACCCAAATATCAGCATGAAACAACTTCTATTATGCGCATACATACAAACGAGTTGTGCTTGCATGTATTTGTTGTAAATACCCAGCATGGTATCAAAATAAATCAATACACGCATGTATATATGTATATGTATATATATATATATATGTATATGTATATATATATATATATATATATATATATATATATTGCGGGAGAGAGACTAAGTAATTGGTTCGAATGACTGTGACTTCGGTAATCTTCAGGTGCAACAGTTTGAATCAGCGATTTATCCTCCTCCCGAGAATGTTTCGGGTGACATTCGTCGCTTGCCTGACCTGAAGGAAATTGAATCAGCGAAAATGCAGTTTTCATCGTAAGTGTGTGAAGTATTTCAACGTCGCAGCATATATATATATATATATATATATATACATATTAATACATCTATAGGCTAGCTATTCGGTAAATAATTTGTATATTGGAGAAATGTTGATTTATTACTTCATATTACAATATTGTGTAAGTTTCAGCCTAGAGATCGTATATTGGATATATACTACTACCGAACTCACTTTATTCACATATATATATATATATATATATATATAGGGCAGCCAAGTGTCGGGGAATCTAAGGCGAAGGTCCTTCTTAACTTGATTCTTCACTATATATATATATATATAATTTGCTTTTGTTTGTCATAGCATACCGAAACGCCGTCATCCGTCAGGTGCCTCGGCCAGTGAAGTGAGTCGCTGTGCAATGGATGGCAGTTTTGTTCTCGATCAACTAATCGAGCAGCAGGGCGGACCCGAAGAACTCCTTGGTATGTCCCGATAATATATATATAAAAAATATTGTGATGATTTATTAATCATTTACAATACGTTTGCACAGGCAGTGCTCGCCTTAATAAAAAGTGTTGTAAAAATGTGTCACGTGAGGTTAAGAATCAGCTGTCCGTGTCCTTGTTTGCTAACATATATATATATATATATATATATATATATATATATAATAAGTCTTATCGTTGCAAGGAACCTTGAGGATATACCGCTCGCACCGGGTCTACAAAAGCGGGGGCTACCATCAAGCAAGGACACGGACAGCTGATTCTTAACCTCACGTGGCACCTTTTTAACACCATTTTTATTAAGGCGAGCACTGCCGAGTGTGCGAACGTATTGTCAATGATTAATAAATCATCACAATATATTCTAGATATATATTAGGTCTACAAAAAAGTTTTTTCGTTTTTTCCCGTTTTTTCCCGAAAAAAACTTATTTTGAAGACCAAAAACTATTTTCGGTTTTCCCGTTTGTTTTCCGAAAAACGTTTTTGAAGACCAAAAAGTATTTTCGGTTTTTCACGGTTTTTTCCCGTAAAAACTTTTTGTAGACCAAAAAGTATTTTCTGTTTAACCATTTTTTCCGAAAAAACTTTTTGGAAGACCAAAAAGTGTTTTCTTTTTTCCCGTTTTTCCTCGAAAAAACTTTTTGTAGACCCAATATATTCAGAGAAGTGATTTACGAGAGACGATCAGCAAGTTTTAGTACTTTTAATTTTGCCGCAGACCGAAATCTCCAATCGGTGGTGGCATGTATTGTTTGAGTGGTTTCAAAGAAGTGAATAAATCAAATCATATGTTTTAGAGGGGTGAAAATGTTACGAACTGCTTGCGGTGATCAAGCCATGCTCCAAAACACTGTGTATACGTGGTACCGTCGATTTCGCGACGGACGGGAAGAGATCGAAGATGACCCCCGTTCGGGAAGGCGACGTCCATAACAAATGAAAAGTGGAGAACGTTTGTACTCACCAATCGCCGAATTACTATCAGGGAGATAGCCAATGAGTTGGAGATACCTCATGGATAGATTGCAGCAGCCCTGAACGATATTTTATGCTGGAAGCGAAGTTCATTTCAATAATGTTGAATTGCTAGCAAATGAAAGCCCGTTGGGCAAATGTCCGAATTGAACCTTCAGGTGGTAGCAGAAGACCCTAGATTGCTTCAGAGAGTGATTTTAGGAGGCAAGTCGAGATTACAGGAAGATTACGGGGTCATATGGTTACGAGATCGATATCAAACCGATCCTTCCAGTGGTGCTTCCAAGAAGAGAGTCGATCGGAGAAATTTAGACCGAGGTTTTTCGGCTTTTCTTTCGTCTACAAGGGATTCACCTTTCATGGATTTGCCTAGTTTTATGGTCAATAAGATGTACTACCGCGAATTTTTAAGAAAGAAGAAAAATTCGATTTCTATATGTCTGCAACCTTTCTATTCACCTGAACTGGTTCCGTGCGACAATTTCTATTCTCACGGATAAAAAAGGGCAGATTAAGCGTTTGGGGGGATAACATTTCGAGACCATAGATGAGATAAAGAAAAATTCGCAAACTCGATTCCGAAAGACGCGTCTACAACTGTTTCGAAGCATGGGAAAGAAGGTGGCACAAGTGTATTGCAGCAGGCGGGGGCTTTTCTGAAGGGAAAAACACTTCGATTGATTAGATTTTTTTAACGATTTGTTACAGGATTAACGATTAAAGGATTTCTGACACATGCACTGTTTGGGTAATCTCATTTTGAGTTATCCCAGGCTTCAGAGCCATATCACCTCATTACCGACCTGCTTTCGTAATATATAACCTGTTTTTCGTTAAGTTTCTTTTGAAAGTTTAATTTTATGTAATATTTAAGCAAATAAAATGTATATATATATATATATATATATATACAACAAAAAAATTATGTAAAGTTGTATAACTTCCTTATCGTACCGTCGTTCTCATACTGTTCTGTGGTATGACCACCTGGCCATGCGCGAGCACGTTCATTCGGCTCACTAGCAAGCCCTGTTGTATCTTTTACAAATCTGTGACCCTAACTTTAGTGATGGATATCATAGGGAGGATGATAATCAGGCTGCCAGATAAAAGCGATTGAATAAGTGCATCCTGTAGCGATACATGTGCTTTATTTTTAAGAGTTATATAAGTATGTTCTTATTTGACTGATTTTCTAGGTGAACTGCAGTTGGCGTTTGTTGTGTTCCTCTGTGGACAATTATTCGAGGGCTTCGAGCAGTGGAAGCGCTTACTCATGGTGGTCTGCTCGGCCGAAGGCTGTATTGCTCGAACGCAGATGGAGTCGCTGTTTCTTGCTTTTATTTCAGTATTGCATTTTCAGCTGAAAGAAGTTCCTCGAGACTTTTTTCTGGACATTGTCTCCAGGTAACCGTCAATTGACACACACGCATATATTAGACATGATCTACCCTGTAGGCAAAGCGTCAGAAGTATTTCTGTAACTAAATTGGTATATCTGAAAGACCGCCGAAGTTAGCGTTTACTATATGTTGGACCTGTAGGTCGAAGTCGCTGATATATATATATATATATATATATATATATATACATATAAAGACAGAAGTATACTCGGCTGCAAGCGTTATTGAATGATCTATTTCGTAAAACGTAGAATACATATTTGGAAGCTTGGATTTAAATGATGGATATTATTAAGATTAAGAATGAATAATAGCTTATTGAAAATGCCGCGGTATTGCCTTTAAATCCGACAATTTTATGCCCTGTGCGTGATCCAACTACCCGAAATTGCTTTAACGAAGATCTACAAAAACGGTGTTTTGGCATGATTAGTGCTTATGCTGTTTGATTGGGCCTCTGTCATGAGTATTATCAAGTTGATCTTTGTTTGTCTTTGACCGGCCTCTTGCCAATGTTGTTTACCAGTTCAATGGGAGAAATATTGATGTAATGATGGCATGGTTATCCCGAGGCTACCATACTGGGCGAATATTTTTGAGCTTGGAGGCATGTATGTATCTTTCTCTTTTAACTGTGGCTCTTGTCTCGTACGAACGTTTCAGGGAAAACTTTCTCACGGAGTGCTTGAGTAAGTTCTTCCGCAACATCGCCGAATCAGCTCCAGCCAACGGTCCTCTAGTATTAAAAGGGGAGAGATTTCGACTGCACTTAACCCGCACATTTAAGTGGGACTTTGATCAGGAACCGGAGGATGATCTGCCACAGGTGGTCGAACTGGAATAGATAGGCGTTCGTGACCGGTTCAAGCTGAATAAATGTGAATAGTGTATATGAACACATACATAATTCTGTCTATATGCAAGTGACTTAGGAACGTGTAACATCGTGTACCAGCTCTATGTGATCGGTGATAACATGTTGCAATAGAGCACAAAAATAATTTTAAGAGATGCAATTGTGTCGTTACGCAGCTGGCTTAGATCAGCTATACCGCTGCAGATAGATCTAAAACAAAAAGCGGCCATATTTTGAAAAGATTGCGCGTGCAGAACTAGAAGCTTGAGTTGGCCACACCACGCTTCGTGTCAAATTGAGGCAGTTGTTGGTTTTAGGTATATATTTCTGCAAGTGATCAAAATTATAATAAAAGTATTTATTGCATTCGGTGTATACATTTTAAGGCTAAAAATAGTGAGGAACATAGCGACTTAAATACGGGTTAATACGGGTTTTCATGGCATATATAATTGGTACGCAAAAGCCTCAAATGTAGAAAAACTTGTTTATTTCTAATACCGTCCACTGTATTAAACGGTAAAATATTCCGTTGCATATTTGTACGGTGCATCTGGCACTATCCTTAGTTTCAGGACAAGAAAACATTCATTCGCTGTTATTTGGTGGCGAAACCCAATGTATTTAGAGGTCTCTTGAGTACATCTAAATTTGGCTGCAGATGAGGATCGAATGCAATTCTAGCCTTTACTTTGGACTGTGAAGTGAGAGACGTACGGTCTAAGGTGGCATTGAACTATGCCATCGTTGTTTAACCACTATGTGTAGCACAACACATCTACTATACTGCGGAATGTAGTATATCCACGCCCGGATATATTATACAATAGGTCCATATCGTATATGCAATCACGCTTTTATATACATTTGCGTCTTGCAGTGCTTCTAGGCGGTTCTAAAATAGTATCCGAATTCTTGTTAAACTATGCATATATAAGGAATTCGTTCAAGCTTAGTATTCACATTTAGGCAGTGTTTTCATAATGTTCATGTTTAGCCAGTAGTGATTAGAAGTTAGTAGAAGTCACTTTCAAGGTTTAGGTATGCTAAGTTTGATAGTCATTTTGCTTCAACACTATTTTAAGTTCTTTTGCTGGTTCAATTTACAGGTTTCTGTTCGTTCTGTATGGCTCGGTTGTGAGGCTAGTTGCGATGACCTTCGCTGATTGTTTACCACTACTCGTCTAGGCGATGATGGTTTTTCGCAACTTGAAGTCGCCCTTCTGGATTTCCTTGAGCAGGTTCTCGATTGCGCAGTTGCCCTCGTCTGCACTCGACAGGATTGCTGAAAACAAACCACAGTTTGCGATGCAAAGTAAACCATCTAGATAAGGAGGAGAAGGAGTCGACGCGACATATTTCTGGTGCGAAAAGTTTCTGTTGCGGCCCATATTGTTGTGGCGGAAAGTGTGCATAGGCTCGCGCTACTACCAGCTGCTGCTCTGCATTCTGAATGTTTTTGCATCCTGAGCGCCTCCAGATGGTTGCATTACATGCAGCGCTCGCCGCGCATCGCGATGTTAGGTGCCGAGTTTTCGAGTGCAGTTAGCGCAACACTGTTGACCTTTTTAACCTTTCCGTGATGAAGACCGGGATCCGGGTCTGCGGCAAGTCTTCAGTGGAACGAGTGACGTGCTACCAACAGGTTGTGTGTGTGTTAACTTCATTCGCCGCCGTGCGTTTCAACATGCAGTGCAAGCCGGTGAGACAGTGCGCAGCATTGTCTTATGCTTTCTTTTGCGCTGTCGGTGACTGTAACTCACCGGGATACGCTTCGTCCATAGGTGATTAAGAGCGAGTGTGTCACGACAGTCGAAGTCATAATGTAGGCCAGACAATAGAGAGCGAGTTCGACCTTCTGGGGGGGCCGATTATCTTGCGGCTGGCTCGTCGTGCACCACCAGTTACGGCAGAGTACATGTTGGCGAAGTTCGGTGAAGTTCGTCCTACGTTTCGAGCACGGCAAGCAGCAGTTCGAGTGATTCCGGCCCAAAATCCTCAAGATACTTCTCCGGTGTTGTGTCGTCACTGTTTATCAGATGTATGTCCGTATCGACTTCCGCCTTGAGCAGAGCGTTCGACACCCAGGATCGGTGTCGACCTTTCCAACCGAAGCAGGGTCAACTCGAATCGTGTCAGTGCTCGTTGAAATGCTAGTCTAGCCATGTAACGCGAACGTTTCAACAACGCCTGCTCTATATCTTCAACTTCACGGTCGTCTTATACTCAGCGCTGTTAGCGACAGCAGCTCATGCCTGCTCGCTTCCATTGAATAATCCATCTACTATAGTGAGTTTATATGGCTGCACTGTTAGGTAAGACGCATACGCTGACATGGCTACAACAAAAAAGTGCATATTCCAATTGCATCATAGCACACTTTTCCAGTCGGTCGTTCGTGTACCGATCTGTATCTCTTGCAGTGTGCTACAAATCACTGCGTTCCAAGAGCCCTGCCAGCAAAGGTACGATTTGCTGTTCTGCGGGACCAAGCGATGACTTTGCGTGTCCCAGGCAATTTTTTTCCGAAGTGTGGAAACCCTACACTGTGGCTGTGTGATTTTGATGATTTTGATCATATGCCCGTTTGGCTTTCATTAGAACGGTCTATTCTAATATGCATACAAATGTATGCGGATTTGTCTATATGATCTGAATGGACTCAATACGCTCATTGGATAAGTTGCGTTTTGTTGCCGTCGTGGCCTTGTAGGATAGCATTGATCAGGACCTACCTCTGCTAGGCTTGGCCTTGCCCTCCTTGATGGCGAGTTCCTTTGCTTGGCGAATTCTCTCGGCGCGCTCTTCCATCTGCTTACGTTCAGCGTTTTCCTAGACAAGACCAAATAGCCAAATCAGTTTACCCGAGAGCGATGCATCGCATTTGGCACAACGAGTTTAATTGTGCCACTGCGTAGATGTAGTAGTATGTTCTGAACGATTTGGGAACGAATAATCAGATCGGACGGTATTGTCCCAAAACAAATAGTGATGCAACTCTTGAATTAAGTTTGTATAATATGCAATATACGCAAGAATGTTATGCGTATTTATGAAGGTGTGTATGTGTATATATATGGCATGGTATCTTCTGTTTACCTTCGATGCTGCGCGCGTTCTGGCGCAGAATGACGCAAACAGCTGGACGCATTCCTCGATGTTGAATTGCTCAGGCGTCTCGCAATAGTGACTGGCGATCCGCTTCGCCAGCAAGTCAATATCAGCCATTAGCGATTCGAGCTCTGCCATCCGCGGTAGAGCCATCTGCAGCGACGAATCAGCATACAGACGTACAATTAATGTAACATTCCTATGTGCTGAGAGGGGAGGGGGGGCAGTTCATAGCTTATCGACAAAATTGGCACTTCTGCGAACGAAAGTCTACTTTCGTTGCTTTTGCTTAGCGGCGACAATCACACACACACACATGTAGTGACAGGCGACTGCTCGTCTCTTGCGTGCAATTATGTAAGACTTTCAGTATTATATTTACCTACTCCCTGAGACATTAGACGCACACTTTTTCGACTGCTTTATTTAGTTTTCTTTAGTAAACGAAAACGGAGTTTGGCTTATACAAGCCATGCTCGTAATAATAGCACTAGTCATTAAACGTTTAATAAAGTGATGTTGCTTGTCGAATATGCTTAAAACAAGGTATATATATATATATATATATATATATATATATATATATATAATGAAAACATTTTATACAGTACACGTATGAGTCAGAATATGGTAATCTCCCTATATTCTTAAAAATAAGGTATATATATATGAGTTTTAGGCAGCCTACCTGGAGAAAGGATGTAAGGTGGTTTTTGAGAGTCTGGTCAGCAGACGGATTTTCAATGGCTGAGCTCATCTTGTTGAGGTGATTTCGAAGGGTTACGATTTCCGCGCGAGCTGCGTCGACAGATAGCCGCGATGCGGGGCCAATCCTGGCTAGCTCATCGAGAAACGAGAGCGCTTCTGGGTCTCTAAAGCGATACGAGACATAGAATAAAATATAATCCCGTGTTGCAGAAGTGTAGTGTTTTAGTGCGCCTGCCCCGGGTAGGATACCCTAGCCCTTACTCAGCATCACGCCTAACTCTTATTTTGAGGGTAGCGTAGCGACTTCACTGACAAAACGGAGCTGCGGCGCTTCAGTGACCTCATAGCGAGACTCAGCAGTCTATGCCCAGTCTGTGGCGCACCCAGTAATGAGGTTCCCTATTTTTTGTGCGTAGGGAGGCGCCGGCAATTCTCCCTGAAGCCTAGGTTCGGCCGGCTCGTGGCCGCAAAGAGCAACTTATTTACGGCAATATTTATCCAGAAGGGTTTTAGCACTGGCCTATGGAGGGAGGCTGCCAGAGTTATCCGCGATAGGCCAATTGCATGGGGCATCCCAAGACCGCCCCACAAGACTGAATTTAGGACATGTTGGCGTCCGTCTGCGGATAGGCTGAGGTACAACAACGCCCCTACCGTAGTAGTACCCCTGTCGTTATGTCGCTTAAGGCCGCGTGGCGAGCAAGCCATCTACATTTCGTAACACCCCGTAACGAAATGAGGAACTCAAAAAACAAAGGCCTCGATAAGTATCTACTAAATCAATGCGTGATATGTATGTATATATATATGTCCACAACCCTAGCTGTGATGGCTTAGGGACCAACGTTCGGACCTCTATACTAAGGCGCTGCTATGCGAATGCATGCATAATTCCTCCGCTGGGGAAACCCAAATATGTCAAACATGACCACGCTTAGAGGTGGCTCAGAAGGTAAAGACGAAATGATGGCGTATATGTTTATATATATATATATATATATATATATATAACTTACCTGTTCTCGGCTTCCTGGACGAGAAAATGTAACAAAGTCGTGTGCGGTTTATTCGCTCGCGTGTCGAGGAGACGGCTGAGAGTATTTAGGCGGAATCCGCTTGCGTTGCCCGCATAACTACCCTGAAATTTAGTATAGGAAGCTCAAAAGAGCAGAATGTGTTAATCAATCTGGCACCAAACCCCAACACGGATTTTTTTTATATTTTTAATAACGTAATACTGATCGTTGGCCACTTTGGTAACGTCATAATAAAATATAACTTTATTTGTTTAGAATGCTTAATTAGTGATGGATTCATTGACAGTTCAATATTTACACAAAACTCCTTTAACAAAGAAGCATGAAAATCCAGAAATATATTTTTCTGCAATAATAATTTTTGGGACAATTTTAGCATGCGCATTTTTACAAAAACCCTAAAATGAGTGACATCAAAAATAATAAAGAACTACTCACGCAGTTTATAAAGTTTCCAGCCGCCAGTATAAGACCGAAGAACTCTTGTAGTTTCTTATTGTGGAGAATCGTCCGACAAATCTGTGAGTATCTGGAATAATGAAATGTAATAAATATGTGTGTTGACTGAATTAACAATATTTATGTATATAAACAGCGGAATATATCGTGGAAATGTACTCTAAAAGTGTAGCAAATATTACGACACACGCAATAATAGAGGTATTTAAAAAAAATCGGAATGCTTCTTCAACGCCCCCTTTACCGTAATTCCGGAAGAGACTTTCTCCGCGTGGTGTTTCTTGATGTCTTTGGCGGTGTCCGCAAAAGGCTTCCCGCGGCGCTCGGGGGAGGTATACAGCAGAGGGGTCGAAGCGGACCCAGCAATAGCTGCTAGGTGCAGGGTCCGTTCTTGCAGAAACTTTAGGAGAAAGTTCGTCTATCCTGACAAAGGGCCTGATAAACTCAACCCTTCTAAGCCTCAGTGCCGTGAAGAACTGCCTCGCCCGCCCCGCTGTCCCTGGAGGCCAAGGCGGTCCCCGGGGTCTCGAGCAAAGCACTAACCTCTGTGGGAGACGGTTTTGCTCTCAGGAAATGTGGGAGTCAGTCGGAGCGCTTCACAGGGGCAGTACATGCATCAAGGGCAGTATATGCCCTTGAGGCTGTACTGGCCTGGATCGCCGCGTCAGGACCAGAGGAAGCGCACCGGACACTAGGGCCGACAGACTGAGGGAGCTTCTGTTCCCGCGCCTGCTCCCGGTGCCCGGGGTCCAGTGCGGCCCGGAAAATACCGGTATCTTCATCTGACTCCAGTCAGACCTTCTGGAGGGCCAACTTTAAGGAATAAAGTTAGCCCTCCGTTAAGTTCCGCCGCAGCATGTATTTTCCGAAGGCCATAGTCTATGTGGCGGGAAGCCTCCTTCAACTTAATCTTCTTTGCAGAGCTCAATCATCTCCTTGACGTGTTCTTGGGGGGTCTTGCACAGGATGTCAAACCCCTGACACCGCTAGACTAAGTGTGCAGAGTTCCAAGAGGGTTACGTTAAAACAGAACGAGTCCTTTCTATTGTAAACTTTCTATTTTATTACTCGTTTATCTAACTTACAAAATAACCCACATATATTTGTCAACAGTTTTTATTACGTACAACGTATACATGTGCGCCACACAGTTTCACAAGTGGTGGCTACGCCTTCTAGGTTATGTATACATATCGGTTGTTGCTATGCGGCGCACTTACTCTTTAAGTTGAGGTTGTAGTGTGTCGACGTTGGGTACAAATTCTTCGATTTGTAGCAGGCTCGTCACGTAGAGGGAGTAGTGTCGAAGTCTCGACAGTTCGAAAAAGAATTGCTCGGGAAGAGCCAGCATGTCACGGTCGCCCGGAAAGTTGTTCACCATTGCCAACTGTAATGTCGATTTCGCACCGTCTGTAAGTGTTATGACAGTACCAATTTGCGTAGACTAATAGCATAAAACTGGATGTCCAACATTTCGGCGCAGTAAGGATTTCACGCTCACGATGCAGAAGCATGCTTATATATGCGTAGGGGAGTTGACTCACCTCTTCAGGTTCAGGCAAAGCTTTAAGAAGAATGCGAAGTTTTTCCGCGCCTAGCTGGGCACCTCGGCACGCTTTTAGCTCGTCAACGATCTCTGCAGGTTTCATCTTCAGCTGGCGTAACGCGATACTTACGTTCATGCTGCGTCTACCATCAAGCAATGAGACCTGCCCATAAAAAATCACTGGCTCTTATGTATGCATATATATACATATTTAAAAAAATAATAATGTAAACATATAAAGACAAGCAATTGTTGAAATTATATATCTTAAAAAAAGATATATATATATATATATATATATATATATATATATATATATATATATATATATATTTATATAAACCATGCCGCTAACCAGCAACCACGTTGCCGAAAAGACAATTGGGGAAATCCTAGATCGTTTATATATATTTTTGTTTTTAAAACAATAATGTAAGCATAAGAAGACAAGCAATAGTTTCAATTATATATATTATATATATATATATATATATATATATATATATATATATATATATATATATATATATATATAAATGAAACCTTTGCTTGTCTCCTTATGCTCACATTATTGTTTAAAAAAAAAAAAAAAAAAATATATATATATATATATATATATATATATATACGCATTTTTGATATAGAATAGTGACCTGTGTATTTAGGTATATACGTCAAGCGAATAATATATCCATATATATATATATATATATATATATATATATATATATATGATCGAAACAATTCGATTGGATATGTTAAATCACTCGTGAAAAAAGTACAAATTCAGTAGCTTGCGGTAACTTAGCTTTGATAATGCAAATGTTGTAATACAAATACCAAATGCATCATGGTTGTTTGAAAACATGAGCGTTGTGAAAGACAGAAACTGAATTAGCTGACATTTAATTGAGATAGAATCAAGGTTTGTAAGGTGGGAGTTGGCAAATCATGAGAAGCATTTTGGTAAAAAAATATTTTGAAATCAGATTACAAAAGCATTAAGCATTCAATTAAAGCATTGGCCAAAAAATATAGTCTAACACAGCTCAAATTTTTTTATTGATGATATTATATAAGTATCATCTAGCGTAGTGAAAAAATATTTGCTTTACTTACCACGGTAGGTGCCTTCGTCTTCTTTATGTCGGTATCTTTATTGACTGGCTCACGTATTGGTACTTGCTGACAGAAGAGTTTTTCCATTTTGTCAAAATTCAACTTTCCAATGACTGCATCGCTCTGGCCTAAGATATCCTTCCAGATGTTTTGCGGGTCTGAAAAGTATTACAGTTCGTTTGAAAATATGTATTTATAGCGTGACCCAAGAGATGCGGTAAATTTAGTAATGTATGTAGGTGTTTATATATATATATATATATATATATATATATATATATATATATATATACATTGCAGGCACGGGCGATTAATTGTTAGAATCGTTGAAAATGTGTAATTATAGAAATTTTAAGCTTAATGAGGAATTACCGATTTTATTTAATTTGCTGTCCAGAGAAGACTGGCTCATAAAAAAATTATACAAAACTTACTGAGAGGTGCTTTGGGATAGTCTACACCTAGCATAGGTACAAACCTAGAATAGATCGACACGATGCAATTGCCCTGCAACGCAGCACATAGTTCAACATTGGACCTATATGAATCAGCAAAAATTAAAATAATAAATAGGTTGCGGCATGAATGCCCCTGGGCCTTACTCTACTAGATATATCCAATATTAAATTGAAGCTGATATTAGGAAAGTCAAAGAAAGAATTTAGCGTCCGCATCAGAACATTCTAGATAGGCAAACTTCACTATTCCAAAACGCCTATTCGCCGACTACGCTGGTTAGGAAACGTATACTATCTAGAATAATGCCACAAATCGGCAGTGTTGAATAAATTACAAAAACAGGATATTACAATGCTTTGTTGAAATATACAATACGTTTAAGCATGTGTAACGTGAACCAAACCTTGGTTCATGAAAAAATCAACAACTTATTACGATGGTTAGGCATACCTAGCGAAACACTGAAACCGAGTCACAAATGGAACTTTACTACAAGGAATATTTGACCCGTGAAGTCTGGTAGTTGTCTTATTGGAAGATAATATGAATTGGAGAAGATCGATATAATAATACTAATAATAATAATAATAATAATAATAAATTACTTCTATGAGGAACTAATGGGTTACATCATTTCGACATCTACCTATAGGTCATATCGGGATTGAACCCATCACCCATGACATTTCACTCGCAGGGCATCGTACTAAGCTACGGCAGGTGAAACGGTCAGAAACTTTGGAGTTGTTCTAACAGATGGTCTAAAATAGGTGTAAAAACACAATTATTGAACTTAGAAGACAAGGCGATAATACGTTGCACTGAAGTTCGTTCTGATAAACGGCAGCACAGCGTAAGATATGATAAACAGCTGGACGGACATAATACCACAGTACAAGTGATGACTAAGTTGGAAATTGTTCACGGGAGACAAATGAGCGGAATCCTGAAACCCGGACAAAACGAAATCTGACACATCCGCTAGCAAAACTTGTATTGCTCGGTCTCGAAACGTCAGCTAGTTAGTATAGGCTTGGGAGAGTCTCGTGTGCGGGCGTCAACGAATGCTAAACCAAATAGACGATATCATTAAAACACTCGTTCGAGAAACAGACGTAGGCAGGCATAGATAGAAGCACTTACGCCCCATTACGACTGTTTCGGGCAGCTTCGTCCAGTTAAACGTCTTCATCCTGACCGAGGGACGGGGCAAACTCGCGTAGAACGGCGGTTGGTGACGATCGCCGCCGGGCCCGTATCGTCTGGTAGCTCCAAGCGTTGGAAGGGTATTGCTGGCAACGATTGGCTCTTCTGTGACGCGGTATGGTGGAGGAGCAGGTGGTGGAGGTGCGCCTATCCCAGGAGGCGGCGGAGGCGGTGGTGGTGGAGGTGCGCCCATGCTAGGAGGCGGCGGCGGAGGCGGTGGTGGAGGTGCGCCCATGCTAGGAGGCGGCGGCGGAGGCGGTGGTGGAGGTGCGCCCATGCCAGGAGGCGGCGGCGGAGGCGGTGGTGGAGGTGGCGGCGGAGGCGGTGGTGCGCCTATTCCAGGGGGTGGTGGTGGAGGCGGTGGTGCGCCTATTCCAGGGGGCGGTGGTGGAGGCGGAGGCGGAGGTGGAGGCGGCGGTGGAGGTGCGCCCATTCCAGGCGGTGGAGGCGGTGGTGGGGGTGCGCTCACCCCAGGTGGCGGAGACGGCGGCGGTGAGGTAGATGGTGGTGGAGGTGCGCTCACTCCAGGCGGTGGAGGCGGCGGCTTCTCTGAGGGAGGTGGTGCGTCTAGTTCAGGCGACGAAGGCTGTGATAGAGGTGCATCCACTTTCGGTAGCGGAGGCGGGGGTGGGCCCGATTCCGAGGGTGAAATCTTCTCGGCTGGCAGATCAGGCCGTGCAGACGGCGAGGAGACGGGAGGCACACAAGTTGCGGTGTTTTGGAGTAGAGACATCCCGCATGGAGCCGCCTTCGAAGAGTTTTCTACAAGAGTGCGAAGCGGTGGAGGTTCTGGGCGTGTTGGCGATATGCTACTAAAAAATTCATCCACAATCGGATTGAAGCGTAAAAGCTTTGGACAGTCAAAGGTTCCATCTGGGCTGGCCGTTGGGCCTACAATACGTTCGCTTGGGGAAGGACAACGGTCGACTGTGTTCGCATATTCAAGTTCGTCAGCCGAAGACAAGTAGTCCGGTTCAGGTGAGGGAAACGTTCCCGGCTCGTGTCCCCCTCCCTCTCTCTCAGCTAACGGTCTTAACGTGACTGGCCTTTTGGTCTTCTGTGCGCCGGCACCTGCTGGTTCTTGACTCTGAGGCGGTGGCGTGATTGGTGGAGTAAGTAGGTCTTGCCTTGTGGCAGGGTTTTGATCAGCTTTTAAAAGATCTTTCTTTCGAAGGCCCAACCGCATGCTGGCTGTCCGACTAAGGTAGCGCAAGATATTACGTGTTTTGCCTTTTGCAGATGAGCTAGCATCTTCGGGAGGTGCAACATTTCGCAGTGCGGCTTCCGGAGGCGCCGTCGGCTCCTCGTGTGTCCTATGAGCTCGACGTTCGGACAGAGGAGTCTGGCCAAATGACGTCAAGGTGTCAAGCAAACGCTTGTACAGCGCCATTGGAAGTTTCGAGTCTTCGGGGGCTTTTGCTACGACGGACGACACACGTTCCACCAAATCCCATGCCAGCCCGCTGAAAGTGGACCAAAAAAAGCGACATGGAAGAGCGGCATTTTTGCGCCGTTCTCACTCAGAAGGATTCATTTTAAGTAGTCTATCCTAATGAGGAGGTAAAATAGCTTACCTCTCAGGATGGTGAGGATCAAGTCGACTGAGGTGCTGAAGAATGAGGGCCAAGCAGACTACATGCGGAGTCGACGACACCTTTTAACGCATAAAAAATGTTAGGTCTACGGTTCAAAACTTTTTTTTTCTAATAAAAACATTAGCTGAGAAATGTATATGACTCCATAGATATGTCCCCTAAACCGCAGCATTTGAGCTAAATTAATATTTGAGCATACCAACTATGTATAGCTTTTTTACTTGTGAGTTGTTGGATGGTCAAACGGAGCGTATCATATGCTATTAAAAAGCCCAACGAGCGAATTACTTTTTCTATCGCTTGAGGCCTGATTAAGGGTCGCACCTGATGCTGTTACCTTATATATGACTGTTGTTGCATTCTAGACCAAATAAGACTGGAGAAATATGCTCGCACGATTGGAAATTCCCCAACGTACGAAAAGATCCAGTAGATAATAGAATAGTACTAATAACAGACACCCTCTAATACACAACAAGATGGAAAGGTGGAGTCGGGAAGCCGCTTGGAAATTAGTCACTGGTTAGTGCAATTCTTGTGGCCGTTTTAGCAATTAGGTAAAGACCTTAAACTTGAGCTAGATATTAAAAATCGGTAAAGACCTTAACTTGAGCTAGAGATTAGAATCGGTTTAATAGTGTCCGACGAGACCACTTGCTGAATTCGGTGCAATACTACGCAATGCTTTACCAGGTGTATGTGCTTACACATAACCATCACACATGGTTTAACCACACGATTCCTTAAGGAGACAATTGTTACCTGCTACATATATAGCGAATACATATCAATTTATAAATAATATATATATATAGAAGAGAGACTGGATTCAGAGGGAAGATAGATAAGAGAGAATAGATATAGATAGAGATGGCTAATAGAGAGAGAGATTGAGGAGATTTTCTTTAGAGTTCTTCTGGATATTCAGGACAAAATCACGAATGTGCTATTTCTGTTATGGTTGTCTCGCATTTTGTCTCCTTTCGGCATTATATATATCTATACAGCTCCAGTATTGGCAGTCTCTTTTATGTATCGATATAGAAAGTATATTTGAATAAAAAACGCGTTTTAGACGATATATATATCCCAAATGCAAAGATAAAGGTAGGATAGAGGTATATGTACGCACTTTTTCTAAGAGCCCTCCAAACAACTCGATAGGCTCGACGTCGAGCGCCAGGCCAAGCTTCTCTCGAGCAGCATCTTCGTCTGCAACGCGATCATCCTCGAAAGCTTTGATCTGTAACAGTTAGTCGGCGAAACAAGCGCAACATAGCACCTGTCAAAGTATTGTATGTTGTTTTAATATTCTTCCAAGGGCAGTCATTTGAGTGAAAAGGATCGCAGTCTTTGCAATTGCCTTCTGACGTTGAAAATAATTTGTCTGCCAAACTTTTGACTTCGCTTAACTTGCTTTGTACATTCCCTATTACCCCTGTCATAGAGGTTTCGCTAATAAGAACTGACCAAACTCTCGATTTCCACATGTCGCAAGAAAAACGTGGTTGTAGCCGTATTTCTCTAAAAACATTCTATAACTTCTGCACTAACATAGTGCATTGACGAACTAACCTGCACAAAAACGGAATGATCATCTGATTTTGACGAAATCTTCTTCAACTCATCCAGAAGTCCTTGCGCTGAAACAGATAAGTGGTCTGGCTCAGATAACGTATTGGCGTGGCGTTTGTTATTGCAAGACTCTCGTGCTAAGCCTCTCATATTTTCGTACGCTAAATTAGCAAGTCCAGGGCTCAAATACAACGTCGTCGACCTTTTACATAGATACACATACGCTTATTTGACATTTAAGCACACAGTCTCAACAGTTGGTCCCAAAGCTGTACGAGCAGAGGCACACTAATGTGTTTGCAGAGCGTATAACAAAGCGGTATCTATAACAATTGCCTTTTGCAATCTTCAATTTCCAAAGAAGCTTTATTTCTAGTCTGCAATAGATCGTCTAGATATATATTGAAATATGCATGTTCTACACCCACCCTTTCATCACGTAAATGAAAACTTAGCAAAGAGTACAAAATTTATCACCAACGATATTGGTGTATATATATAATGATATTGTAAGAGTACTTAGTTTCTTGTATTCAAAATACCATTTATGGTATATAAATGCCTAGGTTGGGTAAAATAATGTATTTAAAAATATTTGGTCATTGAACCGGTAAAACACAGTAGCAAGCTGCGCTTCCTACCAATAAACTCGTTCCGGATTCGCATCTTCTCAAGAAGGCCATCGCTCGAAATGATGACACAGTTGATGAGAGCCAAAACCGCGCTTTGGTACGCTGGAACATCGGAATTTCGGAGTTCCTCCACCAGCGGACCGAAGCGAGACTGAAATTTTTGCAGTTCCTAAACAAAGGACCGAATACGACATTAAGTGTTTTAACATGTTGCAGACGTGCTAAATATGTACGTGGAACCTCAAAACAGCAACGATCAATAAACGACAAGAGCGAAATTGAATCCTTTTCTGTCAACCACGGTCGGACCCTCCCCCGGTGTGTGTTACCCCCCGGAACTACATCTTAAATACGTACTTCAAAAAGTCTAAAACACGATTTTTCAGATTTTGTCTTATAGAACTTTTCACGCTATCTGATTTAGTGTCCAATGGATTTCATTCATTATTTTTGGCCCATTTGCGGGACTTCTCCGCATGATGAGCACACCGGAAGCCGGAAAGTATGACGCACTAGCTACCCACAGCACATACAAAAACAGTAACAAAATATTGTTTTGTATAAATTGAGCCACATCTTAAGGCGCAGTAATGACCAAAGCTGGGTCGGCTGTGGATATTTGTTGTAAATCCATTATTCTACACCTATTTAAGTCTCAAGTTAGAGATATCACTAATTTTAGAACTACAGTTAGATGCAATACCGCATGATGATCCTTAATTGACTTTTAAAACAATTTTGCATTCTAGAATGCCATCAACGCTCAGTAACCGAAAGCCTCGTAGCCCGGCGTCAACGTCAAACGTAAGAATAAGCTGCGAAATGTACAACTGTGGCAGGCTGCTGCAAGCTATGACTACACTGCTAAGGCAGCGGTGGAATAGGTCTAGCAGTAGCCTTGTAAGCTTAGGCTAGCCTGACACTGGCAAGAATCGTGCGTCTCACCTTGTAATGCTGAAGTGCGTCGACGGCAAGATGATGGCCCCGATCCGAGTACACGCATACGGCACTAAGCAGCTCGAGGACTTGCTTCTTGACAAGAACGTTATCCGTCGACAGAGCTGCGAAGAAAACGCTTTGCCAGTTAGAACTGGCTGTGCCACTCAATCAACTCTATCAACTATTTCGTCCCTACTAAGACTACTATTAATTTCGTCCAATGATGGAACTGATTTCAATCAGCCTAATTCTTAGCGAAGACTTAGTCCTTGCATCCGCATCACGTAACCCTGGGTTTTCCTGGTAAACACTTTGCCATTTTCAACTTAAACTGGAGAATACCCTGAGAACATTTTTTGGGGTCTGTTCGGTGTAACCGCAGGGCGGACGTGTCTCCTCTCTTCGCCCATCTTGAAAATGCTGACGACCTAAAAGTATATCGTCTCGTTTATTCTCCGAACCGTCCAGTCGCGATGCATTTAATGGTATTACCCGCGGATGTGCCGACAACGGTATGCTCCACTCCTAAGTGTGACGTATTACGTTACAGGCCTCCGAGCTGACTACACCATAGATGAAAACATGAATTCGACAGAGAACCTAGCCCCTGATCTGGGGGGGCGCATCACTGCGAACCTTAATTTTACTCGGCTAGCCAAGACCTCATTTCTAATTGACAACAATATATATATATATATATATATATATATATATATATATTTATATAGGCGAGCACTGCCGAGTGTGCAAACGTAATGTAAATGATTAATAAATCATCACAATATTTTATATATATATATATATATATATATATATATTTAACCATTATATATTGCTTATTTTAGTCTGCATAATATTATTAATAGCAATAATAATCCGTTAAGATATGTCTATTTATCTTTAAAAGACCTTGTATCAGTCGCTCATCACGTTGATTCTGTTAGATTTATATGCATAGTACCACTGTTTCGTTAATGTTGGACCCACATGAACGTTGGACATCGAGGTTGCGGATATCTGGCGTTTTGAGTGATCTGACCGCGTTTCAATAACGACGACGATGATGTCAGCGAAAACTATTTTTGCCGAAAATTGCCTACAAGGGGGTGGCCACCTGGTTGGTTGACAGTCGCGCGTCTCCACCCACTCTCGTTTCATGCGTCCCGCAGTGACATTATTACGCTCTGTCTGTATAGATCTGTCTGTATTACGCTCTGTCTGTAGATTGTCCGTCATCAAATCAATTTAATTAGGCCATCTCGCCGGTCAGCCGTCGAGGTCTCGTTAACGGAATATGAAGAATAGGAAAACGTCACACCGGATTCCACGCATATAGCATTTGGCGGTTTCAATTATCCTACAGACGGGCGGGCCGCTCATGCTTGTTAGAGTAGATAGCCGGATTAGCACAGAAGAGTGCAAATTATGTTTATCGTGAACACTTATACGCCTTATGCATTATCTATGCATTGGCTAGCGTAAAAGGCCACAGAAAATGCTCTTGATGCTGTCACTGTTTTACGTCTAACGGAAGCTGTGGTCAGGTAAGGGATCCTTTGCGAGTTATGCGTGCACCTTTACTGACAAGTATTCAATTGTATGTAAATAAGTAGGTATAGTTTATAATCAGCGGTATTACGATTTCTGATGATGTCTTCTGTGCAATTAGACTCTCGTGCTTTAAAGCCGTCCAGACTCAGCAAGCCAAGCAATTTATTTTGATTCCAATAGTATGAGAGTAAATGCTATGCGAACGTCGCAAAATGACTTTTCGTTTCCGGGTGGGCCGCTAAGGGCAGCAGCACCTCGTTAACTGAAGTCGTTTACCTGAGCTAGCAATAGAGAAAGACAAAGAGAGAGAGAGAGAGAGATAATGTAAGAGATGGGGAGATAATTCAAGACTGGGAGAGAGAGAGAGAGAGAGACAAGTAAAAAAAAATCAAGCTGTGAGAAAGGGTTAATAATTGCTGAAGTTACTGCCAGTCCTATGATTCCCGCCCCCAGAGGCGGATCGCCTGGCGGGTTGGTGGGTCGATTGCTTAGGACCTCATCGGTTCGGAACGAAGAATGGCACGCTTAATGTTCTATCTTGTCACGGTCACCATCATCATCATCGTCATCATTAGTAGGCCATCACATTCAACGACGGTCAACGACGCAACACACGACACAGAAAGCTCGTACCGTGCGATAATAGCTGCTTTTCTGTTACCGACGACCGTCTGAATGTTGTTGACACTCACGCGGTCTCAAGACTTCAAGTAGAAAGAAACACGCTCCACCGAATCCAGCCTCTCTAACTATGTCGTCGTCGCCGCAGACCAGCTCTTGATATTCTGCGGCATTTGCAAGCACTTGAGAAGCTTTAAGTATATATATATATATATATATATGGAAAAAGAGAGAGTACAATCCATCAAAGAGGCACAACACTGCTTTCTGGCAGATACGACTTTTTCTGTCTAGTGCTTTTCATTCGGCCACCATTGACTCTGTTGGTGGCCATTCTGGCTGGCACCAGATGCATTACGTAACGCGTCATTGTCGGCGGGAGTCACCGTGTGTCGCTCCCTCTATGCGTTGCGGCATCACCCTGTTGCTTCTAACGACCTCAACGTCAGCAGCAGCAGCAGCAACAACAACAGTAACAGTACCTACAACATTAACAATAGCAACAATAACAACGGTAGCACAGCGGGCGGCTATCGTGCGCTTCCGTATCACTAATAGCGGTCCTGGTGATAGATAATAGCAACAATATAATAACAATATATCATAGACTATACAATCATAACCATCATAATCTTCATCCCGCTTGTCTTAGTTAGTGGCGACGATGTGTGTGTGTGGGAGCAGCAATCGTCCCTCATTACTGTCATAGCCATTTCCCCATTACGATTAACTACATACCGGCATTATCAATGTCCGTAACTAATGACTAGCTTGACGTGGTAATCGCCGCATGATGCTATTACCGCCGATTAGTGAACTCACACTCGATCACGACGAGATATCACCCTGCAGTGGCGATGTACTATGGATGGCTTGATGGATGGATTTCAATAGACTTATTACTCGCTTGACATGTTTACGCAAGTAAACATGCCACCTTTCTATCTCGGGGGCAGTTAACGTTTGAGCGGATATGTTGAGACGTTAGGAGCGGGGTGCTACAGTCCCTGTAGAAGCACCAGCATAATCGCTGAGGTATGGTTTATCCATCATCGATGTTCAGTGAGCATCGCTCAAAGAAAATCCGATCAACAAGCCCACGGATCGAGGCGGCGACAGGTTAATGGTAATCATGACCAGCGCACTAGAAGTCCCCATGTAGTGGTATATATATATATATATATATATAGTGGTAATGCCGCCACCGAACTTAATGACGACCTTTAGCAAGTCAGCCAGTTGAGTCAATTGGCCAACTGACGATGGTCAAGCATCATCTGACGTAACCGTTGTTGTCGCTGTGATTATCATCGATACTGTTGTTGTTATTGTTTCGGTTGTTGTCATGAGAACAACGATTAGGTCATCATAGCGGTTAGGCAACATCATAGCACAAGCTCCTTCAGCCGTAGAGTTTGCGTGCAATCGAATCATTTGCGGGTCCCGGCCGTAAACAGTGCTCCAGAAAACAGAACACGCTTGAATATGACAAACGCGCTGTGAACTGTATTATAGCCACACGTTGTGTTTGGTCGCTGCTAGAAGCTTGTTACGTACACAGAAATGTGCAGTAATAGTTGAACCCAAAGAGAAATAGTACAGGGGAAGGTGGTAAAGATGCGAATTTCGACAGCGTATGACACTTTAGTTTTTTTGGGCATTTATTTTCTCTTCGTCTGTTTCCTATTGAGCACGCGCTGTGATTTCTGCCGCACCAAGAGCACCTACTCTGTCATTCTGATGAAACTATAGGGCAGCCAGACAAAAAAGACTGCTGCCAAAATAAGCATTTGTAGCAGCAGAAATACCCAGACTAACATACTTCCTGGACTTCCTGATACTACTAAATGAAATAATACGAGCAACAGAATAGACGCGTAATGGGGTCTACATAGTTTTTCTCGCTCGACGCTTCAACGCTAAACTACCATGCATACAACTAATAAAAAAAGATATATATTCTATGATAGCATATGCATTTTAAGAAAATTAGATTCCTACACTCCATCCGGAAAACCAAACCCTCTTCACTGTAAAATATAAGGCCTAGCTGATATATTTCGGGCCCTAAGTTGTAAAGCCTTGGCGGCCTTTATGCGGTCACACTCATTCAATCTGTTCCTTCATAATGAAGCAGTTCATATCGTACTCAAACGTAGCCTTGTTTTGTTCCGAGACGTAGAGGAGGGATGTCGAATTGCTATGCCGCCAACGCATGCTACCTTGTTGAAATTAGTGGAATTAAGTGGTAGGTTTTGGCTCTGGGAAATAAATGTCGTCTAGCGACCAAAATACACCTGTAGATTTTCCTCAGTCTATATCCGACCATTCAAGTTTTGTGCAGTGCGCTGGATGCTGGGTGAAACACAATTTCACAATTATATATATATATATATATATATATTGTTAACTTTTATTAAGGAATAAACATGGAGCTACAATTGTCTCCAGACTAACACATATATATATATATATATATATATACGGGATCACAGAAATCGGATGAAGGAACAATGTGATTCCCCACCCACCTTTGACAAGTTCTCTCGTGTAGCGTTCGTTTTCGACGATGTGATTGAGGCCGGTTTTGCAGTTCATGACCGCGCGGAGACACTCGACGCAGTTGATCAACACAACCGCCGTCCCCAGCGACGCCGGCGTTTGCCGGGTAAGCCGCTGTAAGCTGGCGAACAGCGCTTCGAGTCCGTCGCGGGACAGAAACTCACGCATCCAGGCGGCATCGCAGCGTGATAGAAGTTTCTACGCGTAGCACATGTCATAAAAAGTGCTTTAATATATTGTTCTACATATATATATATATATATATATATATATATATATATATATATATATATATATATATATATATATATATATATATAGATATATATTAGATTATTATTATATAGAATTACTATTAGGGGGGCGGCTGAGGAACTGAAGATACCTTGTGGATCAGTTGGAATAGTCTTGACCGATATTTTATGCGTCAAAAGACTGACAGCGAAATTCGCTCCAGAATATTGAATTTCCAGCAATTGAACGCCCGTGGGGAAATGGCCGAATTGAACCTAAGGCGTTAGTAAAAGATCTGCATCTTTAAAGAGTGGTCACAAGAGACGAGTCATGGAAAATTGATTAAGGCATCGAGATCAAGGCCCAAACCTTCCAGTGGAGCTTTCAAAAGGAGAATCGACCGGAAAAATTCAGACCAATTTTTATTTGACTGTTTTTTACTAATGAGGAATCATCTTCCACCTTAGATATTTATGGCTAGTTATATATGAAAGTCAATGCGCCAACAGGGATTCTGCAGGAACACAAGGGAATTAACTGGTTGATGGGATTCAAGCTTACCTTAAGTCCTGCAAAGTTTTCCACTGTTGGGGTTCGTAGAATACGAATGCATGCTTCCGGAGTCCATTCATCGTAACGGCCGTAGGATATTTCGTCCAGAACGCCGTTTACCTGTACGGGACACGCCAACATCAAAATAAGTTGTGATTTACCTAGCTGATCCTTTTTATCCTAACCCCTTTCTCCTAAACTCCCAAATATTGACAACATAATGCTCATTTAGAACATTCTAAGACGTTACTCTTATTATTGCTATGCGATCCTCGTTACAAGAGGTCTGTAACGCAGAGTCAGTATACCTTCGGGTACACATATTAAAATTAGAACGATGCAAAGAAGATTTATATAAAAATAAACCTAGATAAGTTTCATGATGGCTGGATCGACAGCATTGAGGCGGACTGAGCATTATCTGTAACCCCTCTTATATATATATATATATATATTATATGCAAAAAGATTATGTCGTTGCGAGTAACTATGCTTTATCTAAACGTCATACACCAAGGCGTATTATTTCTGCAAGCAACAACATTTTTTTTTAACATAACAAGGGGAGACACAAGACGAGGTTACGCGGGGTTCAGCTTACGATCGTAATCTTTATGAGGTATGTGTGTTTGACCCCCCCCCCCCCACGGAGTCTTCATTTTTTGGGAGTCACTTCAGACAGGTAGAAAAAATATGTTTTCGAATTGTAAGGCCATATACGTTGGACATTCGAGGCTACCTATCCCACAATCGAATGTGTTTCACTCATTCTGCATTCATATTCTGCTAGATCTAGCCTACCTTAGTGAGCGGTTCATTACGATGATGATGGCTGTGCTGTTGTTGATTTTGCTCATCAACCCGTCCTTGCTCTTGTTGTTGATCGCGTTGTTGTTGTTGTTGCTGTTGCTGCTGCTGCTCTTGTTGTTGCTGAGCCCTTGTACGATTCATGAGGGTGGCCCACCTGCCCGAGCGGCGAGGCCCAGTTGTCCGATCCTTCGCGGTTCCGGAAGGCACTTGGGGTGGGGGTGCTGTTGGTGGTGACGGTGGTGGCTGCGGCGGCGGCAGCGGCAGCGCTGCCATCGGCGGTAGTCGACGTGGTTGCTGCTGCTGCCGTCTGCCGCTGCCGTTCCTGCTCCTGCGGCTGCGGTGTCACATGGCTCCACCATGGCCATCGGCTGGCTGGGTGCGACCGGTTTCGGCCGTCTCCGTTTGAACTGGTGCAACCACAACAATAACAATAGCAGTAACAACAACAACAACAACAGGACACTTGAGAAATGCACTTGCTTTCCGTCACAGGATCGAACGTCACTGCGTAAAATGACGGTTGCGCTGTAAACTGAGCGGTTTAATGTTGAAATGTAAGCGTGTATTGTGTTAGGGGTATATATATATATATATATCGAGAGAGAGAGAGGAGATCAGATAACGTCAGTCGTATATATATATATAACATAATTGTACAAAAACTTGTAATAATCAGACTATTGTTCCGGAATCTGCTTCAATAATCTCGCTACTGTTGTGGCTTCCATATTTGCTGATGGGTTATAAATACTGGTCATTGCGGTGAATATTTTCGTTACTGCAAATCATTGTGATTGTTACTCAAGACTGTCTATGTAGTAATGTCAAATCGAATAGAGCACAATGGGAACGAGTTCAATGCCTACATTTGTATTAATTTTTATTATTGGGGGTATCATAAAGTTCTGTCGAAATCCTAAAGCTCAAGGAAAGTCATCGTGGGCCTATGACCACACTTGATCGCCGCATCAACATATTATAAGGCCGGGCGTAACCCGGCCCTTATCCGACCGGTGTCGTCATCTAGTAGGATGCTAAAGTGAGTACCGGGGAGAGCCTGTAACGAGGCACCGACGCCATTTGCGGAGAACCGCTGGGAGACTAGCATTATCAACCTGTAGTGGGGGCTTGCTCAAGGAGATGCGCAAACTCCTTTTTTAGAGTGAAGGTCGACCAGCCTTTCTGGCAAGGTGGTACGAACAGTATGAAACCGCACAGGGAGTTCAATCTCTTGGATAAAGCCGCCAAAGTGAGATTGTACACCTTTTTACTTGTGTTGTTCAGCAAATCGTGTGGTCTTTTCAATGCCTAACGGGACATAGATATGGCAAACCACTAACTCCTATAGCGTCAGCAATCTCCAGTCCGTTCTAAGGATATGGGAAATAAAGCTGCAATTCATCTATGGAAGTAGATGTGACTAGCTCCGATATTTGGGCTATCATATCGCAAACTTTTTAAAATCGGACTCTGCAAATATACGAGCACCGTGACTAAATCAGTACACGTCGTAAAATACCAGACATTTAGAGAACACGTTGTAAAGAGTCGCCCAAGTACTTTACACACGACCAGAAGAAACATGTGCGGGGCGTAGTATGTCACCGCGTTCAGCAAGTGATTTTTTCTGTATATATATATATATATATATATATATATATATATATATACTATCTATTTCTATGGCGTTCGTTAATCCTCTCTGAGTGATAAAGTTCTTACCTCCCGAAGTAACCAACTTGAAAGAGAGTTTAGCAAAGTCAAAATGAAAGACGGGTGGGGTATAACATTCTAAGTTAAATCCAACAATTTGTCACCGATCACCACAGATGAATGCGGGGCATGTGGCGATCGAATAGGACTCCTTTACGGTAGCATACGCTTTTATTTTCCACGATAGTTTGGTTAAAACGGTTGAACAACTGGCAGTACTTTTCACTGTAAGTGGCTTTGCTGCTCCGCAAAAACTCATAGTGCACCACGCCTTTCCAACCTCACCCTACACACACCATAATTACGTTATTGCAGACGACCCACTTCTCATCGCCGGAAATTAGAATTTTTAAAAAGAATGCTGTCCGCTCTTTTGAAGACGACGAGCCTAAATATGTAGGCGCTTACGGTGTCGTTTTTGGTGAAACTCTGCGGCACCCTTACATTGGCACGTTTCACGTGCCCATGACTAGTAAAGTGCGGAGAGTTAGGTAAACGGGGCTATGCGAGGCATTCACCATGCGTGCAATCTTGGCGATGTCAAATATGTGCTGCAATCTATGAGAGCAATTATTTCTTTCCTATCCACCGTAGACGGTTGCTCTGTTACATCAAAATCTTCACTACAAAGGCGATAAACCAAATTAGCAATGGCATGACTCATGTACCAATTGAGCTGAGTAGGCATACTCTAGCACTTGTAACAAACTGTCATTAGAAGCATGTTTTAATTGTTATTATATTTTTGCGCTTAATTACCGATACTACCTAATCCCTTTTTAACTAAGTTTTTTTTTTTTTTTAAACTAATGCCTTGGGGATGCGTCTTCCGGCAATACCGAGTTATAAATCTGTTTAGATGAAATGTGTCATAGTTTGCAAGTTGTTCTCTCGGAATATTTTTCAATGAATTAGTTGCGCGTTGCATATTTACAGTTAAGAAGCATTTGCAAAATCATTTTCTTTAATTGCTTGCATTATATATATATATATATATATATATATATATATATATATATATATTTTAAGTTGGGAAAAATGTTGTCTGATGTAGCGCACACTTAAATGCCTAATTGTGATATAAGTAACCCTCGGAAACCCCTTGACAGACCGCCACTCAAACAAATACGAACGCAGATAAAAGGTCTCTATCCGTTAGATATATATTGGTTTTTATTATCACTTATATATTAAGCGCCAAAAAAACATATTTAACTGGCGTACTTTTTGCAGCGTAGCACTGCCTTGACTATTTTTTTTTAAATCGATCTAATACTAACACAAAAGGTACAGCTCAGCTGAAATAAAACAAGATCACAAAGCGATCATTAGCTAAGAGTACACACATAGTATTATTACAATTTGTGTTATGATTACTACTATAATTGATACCGCTAGTATATATATTAAATACCTATTTAGCCGCTATATGCCGTCAATATGCTACTCAGCATAAGTGAATGTATATATATATATATAATATATATATATATATATAGTTTTCCGTTCTCATCAGCACTCCTTCAGTCAGACCTTTGGAAACCGAGCCATGTCGCTACGTCGCCCATAGCAGGAGACGATAAACCGGCGGCGGCATTAAGCACAAACGCGCAGCAGCCAAGCTGACACCGGCTGATATCACAGGACAACTTTTATGCGTAAGGCACAACACACAAACGGCATTCGGTATCCTTGTGCACTAACTCACTCACTCATTCGTATGCATGTTTGTTTTGCTACGGAGTATGTATTGCCAATAAGCCGTAGGCAACAACAGATCAGGACTCGGCCCAGCGATTCTGCACGATCAATCGGCTCCATCCTGCTTCTCTACACGGCCTTCTCTCCGCTTCATCCACAATTCAATGGACAAAGCTGGAGCTGATTCTCTTTGAACTTGAACTATATATATATATATAACGTCTATGGCGCCAGCAGATGCTGCAATAATAAATTTCCGAGGCCCAATCTTGCCGGCGTCTGGCCTGCAAACGGCTTCCCTCTCTTACGCCAGCAGCAGTGGCGTTTGTACTAGGAGAAGCGACCGCGTTCGGAGGAAAAGAGGAGGAAAGAAACGCGTGGCCGTGCGCCGCTGAGATACGCTGCGAGACCACAAGGCAAGCTCGATCGCGTCGCTCCATTTAGGAGTTGTACGACCAGTTCTATGCAGGAACGTTTTCAATGAGGAACCACGTTACGAGCTCTTCTTTTTCTTTTTCCGGCAGAAGCCAGACAGAAATATGCGCCAATGTTCGCGCGGGAACAATTGTCCACTTCAAAGGGCTAACATAGCGAAGTTATAGAGATAAATGAATGGCGCCAATGTTGCCAACGTGTTCGGTCGCCGCTTAATCGGCTGGCCTTAGCCATGAGTGGAGACGATTCCATAGACGGCCAAAGAGATGAAATTTGTTTCGAGTTCCATCTACGGCCAAAAAAGTAAAATTGTTTTGAGACGATATATCACTCTTTCTCCGCTCCGCCGGAGATTAGGCGAGCGCCATCGAGCGCTCGCTGTCACAACGCACGCCAAGTAGCAATAATAACAACAGCGCCAGCAGCACCAACAACTTGAAAGCAAAAGTACCTACAACAACAATAACACAAGCCAAAGGCAAGGTGTCTTAGTGGCAAAGCCATTGTCTTTCGCTATTCGGAAGGTCGGTGGTTCAAGACCTGAACCGGTCACTATTAATTTGGTTCATTTGGTTTCTAATTTAGACAAGGTGAGCGCCGGACTGGACTCTAATCGGCCATGATCGAAAAAAAAACGGGGAGCACATATGTCCCGATGAAAAAAGATGATACGTTATTATCCACCCTCCATTATTATTATTATTATTATTATTATTATTATTACAAGACAATAACAACACAATGACACAACGCCGGTAGAACGGCTTGACCTAGCAAAAATCCCATCCAATTTTGCCATTTGCCAATTCTTGACCATCCCAAATTGTGGCGGCATGGCGCGCAATGGCTACCGCCACACGAGTGCGAGCGTGTCTGTGTGAATGTATGATGACAGACGGTCAATGGCGTTAGACGATCGCGGAAGGCAGACAGGCCAGCCATTTCAAATAGGTGCCGGGTAGAGGTGCTAGGTAGGCGATGGAGCCCAATGACAATGAAGCACATTAAGCGATAGGCAGAATCAATAGCGTCTGCTTCGTGACTCAATTAGTAGACCTGCCGATTCCGACTTTTCGTGACAAAGCTCGGTGAACGCGACGTCAAGCGGCACGATCGTGCGGCAGCAGTTTGATGATCTAGTTCGTAGATGATCTAGCGTGACAGTTTCGTCACATATTCACAGGCTTGCAACAATGCAATCAATGCCATAAACACTAAGGACTTTTACTAGATGGCGCCGTGGTCGAGGGGGTACTAGTGTGCTAGTCATAGTTGTCATTTAGAGGGAGGTGTCGCCCGTTTGATCGAATTTTCTTTAAGTCATTTCAGCTAGACATGTGGTCATGATCTCTTGTTATGCCCCTCTACGCGCCTTGATCTGAAAGGGTGACAAACGAATAATGTATCCAGACGTCAAACGTCACAATCACCATTAAAGAGATTCAATGTGTTTCGAGTTGATCATATGACAGTCATATCTCATTCCCTCCGCTCTTCGCCGAGAAAACGCCATTGAACGCTCGCTGTCACAAAGTCAAATGTCACAGACTAAATTGGCAAATTTGAAAAGAATGCGACGTTATATCAACAAGCTCTGTTTTCGTCGATTTTGCTAGAGGTCAATTATTAGTGTCCCACGAAATTTAAGCGGCGAGTTAACTTGAAGATGACATATTAGCGGTCATCGGCATGCTCTGTCATCGAGTAGCACCATATCACTCTTAACCATTTCTGTACGTACTTCAAATCTCCTGGGCCCTATTATATCTATCACGGTCTTAGTATTACGACACGAGGATTTTGCGGCAAAAAGCTGCAAACGCATCTGACCCCGACCTTATGTCTGACGTAAGGCTGATCAGAGAAAAGCCCCAATCATTATGGCGTTTGCTACCGAGACGCACAGCATCAGAAGGTTGGCCATCTTTTTTGGCTAAATGACCAGAAAATTTGGCATTGGACTTCATTGTGTCCCTTACGTTGCGAGTGGTGCTGGCATCATACGTTTTGTTTAGTCTGTCTGCATGTTGCGTTTGCTCTTCGGGGAAAGGCGACGTTTAAGCATTGAATGAGCTCATAAACTCCTGTTTGTGCAAGTGCCTTAACGCGTCAGATATATGTACGTATGTAAATAATACATCTATATTTAGGCATCCTTCCTAGTTCAAAAAAAGCGGAATGCTGTAAATAAGCTTAACTTGTAGCTTACAAAAAAATGTGTATTTAAGTCGGGTATATATATAACCTGACTTAAACCTACAAAGCTTAACTTGTAGCTTACCAAAAAATGTGTATTTAAGTCAGGTATATATATATATTTATATATCTTGTTCTTATAATTGCAAGCAAATAATAGATCAAATACAACGGAACACAATAAGCTGATTTAGTTATTTTTTAAGCGTGATAAAAAAAAACATTTTATAATGAAATTAAACAACGAATGGAACATTTGTGCTAATCTCACTCGTTGAGAGGTGCAACTGCATAGCAGCATGCCGAGTACATTCGGCATTAAACGTTGAACGGCCTAAGGCAGTCGCTAGTTGCGGATATATAAACATAAACAACACATTTTCCCACGCCGTGTTTATTACGTACACCGTGACAGTGTACGGACGTAGCGTTCCTAACACGATAACTTATCACTCTTTACATCAAAATAAGTACATATTCGTTACTAGTCGTTTTTTGTATTGTGTGCTAAAAATAACGTTTTTATAACACCGCCCCCCATAATGAAATGGCTCTACCTAATCGCTTTTAATATGAGAAAGAGATTGTGCATAGCCCTACTTGCGCGTGATACTTTTTCTTATTTGTTTATTTTAATTTAAAGCGTTACGGGTTATCTTGATTTAAAACAAACTGTATACTATAAAACATATGATCAGTATTTAGTAGGTCAAAGCTAAGTGGGTAAAAGCAGTTACGATCTATGTAGTAGCGACAGTCGCCACTCCCTTGTCGATTGCATGCTCGTTTTATTTTCAAAAAGGGGCATCAGAGATGCAAGTGGCATCTCTCACCTGTTTATTATGTATACACGGAGTGAATAGTCACTAAGTGAAAAAGAGAACTATATTTTTATTTAGAAAAATTATAGTTTATATACTTAATCTATGAATAGTTCATGCTCTTGATTTATACACTTACACCTATTTTCCGTGACTCATTTTAAAGCGTGCAGGGACTCTACTTATCACTGCAGCGCTGGACTGCTTTACAAGTGGAGTTTTCCACAACATTCGATAGAAGAGCGTTTCAAATGTGTCGTTGACTCTGCTACACTCAGGGATTTTCTGCATACAACGCGGACTAGCCCGTATAAGGCATTTGATCTAACAGATAGATTATCCTTGACCAGCCATATTTCCGAAAGCGTGCTTGCGCTCCTTTAAATAAACAACGACTGCCAAGCGCATACATCCGTATATGAAAGTATGGAAGCTACGAAAAGCAGACTATAAAAATATCAAGGTTTTACACATATATCGTTGGTGCTGCTACCAACCACGACAATGTTTGTCTAACGACAACAACAGTTTGCGTTATGCTCTGTTTAGACACTGTGATGTAGCTATAAAATATGGGAATGTGCGAACACAGCGTCGGTCTATCTTTTTTGCTATATATATATATATATATATATATATGTGTGTAACTCTGTCATGTTAGCACTTTGGAATCTCCGCACTAACGTAGTATTAGATTCTCTAATCCAATATATAAAGATTTTTCTGTTTCTTTTTTCTTGTCTTGGCTTTCTCATTGTCTGTCTACGTGCTGCCGACTGCACTATATGCGGTAAACAACATTCTAGCAAATGTCAGTTTGCCCAGTACTAATTAACCTATTAACCGCTCCCGTACGACCCAATCGTACTTATCGGAGTTTCTCTTCGTTTACCGTTGGTGTTGCTGTCCGCGTACACTGTTTCTGCTTTGATAGATGTTGAGCCGCTTTCGCTGCTTTAATTGTGGCTGTTACAAAGCTGGTCCAAATGCTCCTTATGTAAAAAAGTGCCCGTTTGTCCGATTATAGGAGGAATGGGCTGTTTGTAGGTGGGTTGGAGCCCTACACTAACGGCGACCATTGCCGCCTTCCTAGCTGCTCTGTGTGCGTACGGCATCTTCCATGCTACTCCTGCGTAAAGCAAATGCTTCCATATTACTCCTGCATAAAGCAAAGCGTGGCAGGAATGTTGTTTGCTGGCGCAGTAAGAGGAAATAGTTGTAGCATTCCTTATTGTAGTCATACAACCTCCGGCTACAGGGTTCCAATAGGCCTTTAGGGACAGTCTCCGCCTCGCTGATCATAACCAGTGATTTTGGTGGAGATCCATTATGGATATCAACGGTGCTGGTGGAAATCCATGCGTAATTCCAACAGTTCTTTGTGAAGATCTATAATGGACTTCAATGGTTCTGGTGAAGATCCAGAAGGGGTTCCAACAGCTTTGATATATCCCTGTGATGAATTCTAACGGTTTTGATATAAACCGGTGATGGATTCCAACGGTTTTAGAGAGGATTCATGATGAATTTTGAATGGTTCTGATGTAGATCCAGGAGGGATTCCACCGGTTTTGATATAAACCTGTGATGAATTCCAACGATTTCGGAACTCCGCTGCTGAATACGATATATAGTTGTGCGTGAGGGTGCCGGATCACGTTATTTCACGTTATCATTAACCGCTAGGAATTCCGACATCCCTAGATCCCCTGAACGCGTATCGCTGGCGGTGTACGGATGCGTGGTTCGGTCAATTGGCTGGCGCCACTAAAGAACTGAACGCATTGCGTGACTCTTGGCTACCAACGGCCAAATGAATACTGATAATGCCTGATATGCCACCATGGTATGCCATGTTATTCCATCAACATCGCTATCCAATGCTCGCCCATAAACATCGTTGCTCTCGTCGCTATGTTGAGCATGCAGCTACTTTGGCTGCTGCTATTTCTCAACATAAATAAACGAGTCACTCAATCAGCGTCGACAGCTTGGGGCCGATGGCTTGAACAACTGAACTTGGCTGCTCAGGTACTTATGCTTGAAATAATTCACACTATCACGCGATAGGCATTTCAGCTGATGATATCATCCTGGATTTATCCGTCGTAATGAATCATTTCTACCGCATGGCTGATTTTTCTATAAGAGCTGCTGTTAGACGCACAACTCGACGTGCAACGGAATTTGTGAGGCCAGTAGCTCTAAAGCAGTCCACTCGTCATGCTCTCGCGTACACCCTGCCGACTATCTGGACCGAACTTCCCAAAGAAATTCGTGTAGTCACCTTAGTCAGATTATTAAACGTGAGGTGAGAAAATGTGTAACGAGTATAAACTAGTTACTTGTCAATAGGTTGAAAAAAGCGTGTCATGTATGTGAACGGGAGAAGTTTTTAGCGACTTCATTTGTTAGTTTCGTATGGAGTGAGACATGTTAAAGTATGAAATAGATAATGTTGGTGCTAATACACATTTAATTTTTTTTTTTATATACGAGGACTTAAGCATTGTGAAATCGCGGTTCCGTGAATAAACCTCCAATTGAAATTAAAAAAAAATGAAATATATATTAGCTTAGACAGAAAGTAACTGTAGTACATTTTATGAAATGTGTTTTCTAATGACTGCCATGCCTCTGAGAAATCTGCTTCCTCGAGAGCTTCGTGAAGTGATCTTTTGTTGTTTTTGCTATACTAGCTCTGTCTTCAAAAATTCCAGTTACGAATTTAATACTTATAAGTAAGTTTTAAAACAACTGCACTGCTGAAAAAAAAGAAACTGTCCGAAATATTTGGAGCGTTTTGGCGAGAACAGTATTTTAAGGACTTCGTACTACAATTGATTCGCCAAGTCCCATTCCGAGAACGTAGGCTTTCTTTCTAGAAGGCTCATTACGCTCTCTCGAAACTAAGGAGCATAATCTCCGAGTGACGCATACAGAGCATGCCCTTATTGGCTTGTCAGACACAACGCGCCTCCGTTCTTAGATCGAATTGTTAGCTATGACGAAGTAAGCCTTTTACGGTAACGTAAAACGTGGACTTTTTGTAAGGAGGGGGAAATGCTTTTACGCACATCCGTCGATGTTGTTGACGAATAGTGCTGAGACCCGACTCGGGCGCAAAGTATGTGACTTAATACATTGTTGAACGTATAATACCTGCTAAAAACCACCTTCCCCACCCCCTACTAGTTCGGAATTATGCAACAGTACCTTGAGAAAAAACAACGCAGAACTGGTGCGCCCAGACCAACCTCCTCCCTAGAAGAAGCCAAAGTGAATATTTTTGACAACCCATTCGCGTACGATTTCGCTTCGTGTTTGGTGGGATAGGCATGGCCTCGTCCACGACGAGTTTTTTCCTAGTGACGAAACGACCGACGTCGGTATGTACTGTGATAAGTTCTGCCGAGTTTTTGCTGCGCTTCAAAGAAAGCAAGCTTCGATTGGGAAATTTGTTCGCTTTTGAGCCAGAGTTTACTAAGCGTTCGTACAATAGCAAGCTTTAACTAGGAAAGTTTGCCGCATCCACCGTAGATATTGTGTGTGAGGGGCTTTTGGACCCAACAGGCCGTCGATGCCTAGCAGGTCATAAAATATGACTCAACAGCACCAGGCTCAATACCTTAGTCTTCAATTTTAGGTCTTCGTTATTGCATTAGGCGCGCTGCGATGTCGGATGAGGCGGTCAATTGGAGGAAGCCCCCGGATTCTTGAGAGGCCATCGTGTGGTCGGCAACACCGCGCCATGTGGCGGGCCTACTTCTGCTGAACATGAGGACGCTTCGAGCTCTAGCGCAACGATGAAAGATGATGGTGAATTGCCTTCAGCTGTCTCCGGATCCCCGCGCGAGACGTTCCCCCTAAAGAGGATGCTGCCTCCGGCACCAGAGGAAGTGCTCGCTCAAGCCGGGAAGGACCGACAGCAGGAGACTCACTCTGAATACGGTTTTCTGTGGTCATCTCACGCAGAGTGACGGGTGCAGTTTTTTGCAATCAGCGTTAATTAGAGAAACTCAAGAGCGTCATTTTGTCGGGGTCTCTCAATGCCTTCAAGGTTAATATCCGCAAGAGCTGCTTAGACGGTACAAGTTCCAGCGACTTCGCAAAAGGCTTTATGCTGCGCCTCTTCAAAGAGATTAACGCCACCTCACATGGCGGCAAGATATCGAGTGGCAACGGCGGAATTCTTATGTGGGTCAGCAGCGCGAAGGTCGCCAAAAGTCTGTTGCAACTGACAGCTAGTTCTTGGCGGAGTTTCCGTGTCGGCTGTTTGCCGCACTTTGACGTGTTTCAAAGGCAAGGATCCAAGGCGTAAATGTGGCTTTTAGCGCGGAGGAGATACGAGATGAACTAAGTAGTGTTGGATTTACTGTCATGCGGCGCCTCTACATCTCAACGTAGCGGTGCTTTACACCTCTCAATAAAGTGGCTCTAACGTTTGACCGTCAACCACCAGCGCCAGTGTTTCTAGATTTCAAGGTTCATCCGGTGATACTTGAACCAGACCAACCAAAGCTGTGCTTTAACTGCCAGGGAACGGGTCATTTTGCTAACAGATGCACTCCGCGAAGGGCTTGCAGAAAGTGTAGCAAGTACTTGGCTGTGGAGATGTCCTAATCTCTCGAGGCGTGCCAACTGCAATAGGTCCACGTTTACTCTACCTCCGAGAGAAGGACTGAATTGTCATGGAAACTGGGACCCTCCTACAAGTGCAGAAGGTTTATTCTCCAGCAGTCATTACAGACAAAGCGCATTGCCCGGTTTCTACGGAAGACTCCACACACGGTATTACGGATGATAAACCATCGTATACAGCGATCTTGCGGGGAATATCGTCGACCCAGAATGGAAGCGCTACACATTTTTTTCTGCCCATATCTTGGTGCCTTCCTTGGCGAAAGTCTACTACATATAATAGGGAAAGCTCGGTGGTCACCCGATTATGACCTTTGGCTGGGAGGGCTTGGAAGAACAGGGTTAAAAAGGCGACGCCACCAGGCATTATTGAAACCATCTTGTCTAACCTGGAAAAAGTTCTCTAGGGTATTACTTCTGACCTGACGACTACACTTAAGATGATTAGCTTTATTGCCTGTAGTTGATAAGCCTAATATGTTTTTTTTATAATAGTAGACCACAGCTCTGCCAGTAAGCTAGGGGTGCCACAAAACGTTCTGGGTAACTCATGGGAGGATCCTAGCATGATCACCTGCGCTCTATGCAATGTTCCTTAGACACCCTGGCGTCGAGAGCACCGAGGACCAGTGGTGTATCGGCCACTTTGGAGGAATTGGTCGGTCGCACTCAGGATACCATCCAGCACGAAGAATAGTCCGAGTGTGGCTAAAGGCGGTCAGTACACTAAGACTTTTTGGGCTGACTCCCTGCCAACATTTTACATCCACGGAATTTCTTTTGCAGTACATCAAGATGCTAGGACCAATCCAGGACCGGTATCTACAAGTTGTCCAAAGGGGACATCTCTGGCACGACCAATTCCTCTCAAGAAGAATGATGGCTCTCTTTGCCCGATCGCGTACCCGTCTGCACTTCGGAAGTTGGCTTGAAAAGCGCTGCCAACAAAGCAGCAATATTTAAAAAAAATCCTTTCAGGACTGACTCTCAGCCAAGATTTACCGCCCATGGGACTGCTTTATAGACGGACCCTCATAAATACAAATGTGCAACGGTGGGGCTCAAACCCACGCACCTATGTGTCTCCTCTGGTCGCGAGGCGCAGACGCATGTCACCGGGCTCGACAAAGCAGCAATATTATCGGTCCTCATCAGTTGAGTTTTGGCGGTACTGAGATTGGAATTCATATCTCCCTCGCCTTTATAAACTACCGCAGTGGGTCGACCGTTCTAGTTAAGTAAGGTTTTAGGAATGCCTTTAAGAGTGTCTGATCAGACGACTTGCTAATCCCATAGTTAAAATGTTAATACTTTGCCCCATAAATGTTTCACCAGGTGCATGCGGCGCACGCACAACCGCCGCACTTAATGCTGCCACAAGATACCATATATTCGCAGTTAATCGGCTTGTAGAGGACGTGGTCGATTCGTTACAGTGTCCTCTGATTGTCTAGGCGACGGTGTGCTAGGGGGTGACCTAGCCACGGCAATCGGTGATATCAGAACCTAAGCGTTCGACAAGGGTAGTGGCCTATTTCTAATCCCCTGAAAATGCGAAGTCTACGTCACGGGTCCCCGAGGATATGGTCCCCCGGATATACCGGAGCTATCCTCCCTCTCTCTCTTTCTCTTTCGGTTGCAAAGTCTTTCAGAAGAGTAACCTTGAGCCTTGAGTTTACTCTATATGCCCAACAGTAGGAAGGGTCACGCAGTTGCTGGACCGCATACATGAAAAGATTCTCATTTTTACTTTGGCGGCTCTATCCAAAAGATTGGTCTTCCTGTGCGGTTTCATTTTCGCGGACCCCTTCTTTAGAGAGGCTTATCGGCCTACTTCATGAGAAGGCATTGACTCGTCTCTTCGAGCAAGTCCCCACTACGGCTGACAAAGCCAGATTCCGAGCGGTCTCCGAAAAAAAGCGACCCCGGAGGAGCAAAGCGGTCGAAACGAATAGCAGGCAGACGCAGCAGCGGCGCTTTACTGAGCGGCCCTCCTTAATAGATGCTTTCGTACGGGAAAACTGCCCACAGCGTGGAGACAGTCCATCATCTCGCTTATACTAGAAGGTAAAGTAGCACTGAGTGAAAGTAGTGCCCAGCGTGCCATCGCCAAAACGGAGCTTGGCGTATAAACTGCCTTCTAGCAAGCCTTCTGGCCGAGCGTTTGATCTGATTTGTCGAGTACAAAATGTGGCACTCCCAGACTCGCAACGTGATTTCAGATCTGCAAGATAATCGGCGCTAATACAATCCTCCTCACATGTCTTAAGCGGGCATTGGGGCGGAAAGGTCAATTTCTATACAGAGTGTTTATGGGCTTTCGTGGCGGGGCTTCCACCTAGTGTAAGAAGCACATGCCCTTCTATATATATATATATATATATATATAAGGAAGCATTCTCGGCGGCGCTCGTCACGGACTGTGATAATTGATCTACTGCAGCAACAACGCATACTATGGCTGATGTCAGTTCTGCGCCAGACCATGGCGATGACGGCGAGATGCGCCAACCATCGCACAATGTTACAGTCGGCGACGGGTGAACGGTCGGTCAATTCGTGCTATGTGATAGAGGTTCGTTTCTTATCGAGGTGCAGTGTTGATGAAACCTAGACGGCTGGCTATGATAACTAACTATTATTGTGGACTCTGCTATTAATGTATAATACTATTATCATTTTTTCACTAGAAATCTGTCTCAGTTCGCAGTGAGAAAATGAAAAGTGAGCGGTAAACGTCTGCTTAAGCTCGATTGTTCGCGAGCTTAACCCACGCGAGCGCCCAGCCAATATAAGAAGCCTTTCGCTCCTCAACAACTAATGACAATGTCTGTCTCTTGAATACCCTTGAAAGTTTCGACCAATCGAGATTTCGAGAAACAAGCCTCAACACCCTTAAGACTAATGAGTCAGTTCGGTATCTATATACCGAATCAGAAAGGTCACGATTGCGGACTCATGTTATCACTTTCCGCTCCAGCCTATAACAACCTATTGCATCAATGTAAGACTGGTGCTTCGCAGACACAATGAAAATCACAGAGTTTAGCGAAGTACAACGAAATGGTTGTGACGTATGTAGTGAATAAAAGAAAAGTCAACGCTGTAGTAGTAATAGTATTAATAGCACTAATGACAATAATAGTGACAGTAATGATAGCTGCTGGTGCTGACTAACTGATCTCTGAGAGGCAGGCAAATCTATCTCATCTTACAGAGAGATTTAACATTGTCGATGTCATTCCGACGAACGGCTGTCCGGCGTTTTGCTTGCTATTCGCCGCCGACGGCGACTCTACGCTGATCCGTCAAAAGACGTATCGGATTTTGTTACAACAACAACAATTTGGCACACAAAAGCAGACGAGGTCCTCCAGACCTTTGATCGGGTCACGAAAAATGTCGTCACTTTGCTCTCTCTTGTCATCGCACTATTACCTCTACCAACCACCGCAGCCAATTCGCCTACAACTAACTATGAGGACTTTAATCAGCAGTACATAGACTACTATTATTTGGATTAATTCATATATACAAACGAATATATACATACAAATACGACGAGAAAAGCAAACGACATAGCGGGGTTGAGGAGAGAGGTATATATATATATATATATATATATATATGTACAGTGTAAACCTTATTTTGTTTTAACATGTATATATATATATATATATATAAGTGTATATCTTATTTTGTTTTAACATATATATATATATGTATATATATATATATATATATATATTAGTGAGTGTATACATGCGTATATAACGTATCACTTTTTAATGTTGTTGTCATTAGCCATGTACACTACTCAACCACATAAGTCACCGTTTTGCTAGGGTGGGAAATTTATAATCCTGTTACTAGCTAATTAGGCCAGTGTGAAATTGCAAAGCTGTTAATTGTAGGCGGGATCTATGTAATTTTCTATTGCCCGACTCCATCATAGTTAACGCTGCTTATGCATATTCAATGACGTTACAATACATCAGCAATAACAGCAATCATAACAACTATAGTATTAATCACTGATGACGAACTTTGTAAGAAGAAGTTCGAATGATATAATTCATTATTATTTCTGCTGGAATGGAAAAAAACTGTCTGCGCTAAGCAGACTCATAAGGTCGAAGTACCCCCAAAGTAATACAGAGGGTTGGGGAAATAAGGGGTTGGAAAGAACTCAGGGTTAGTAAATTTGTGAACCCTACACTAACCACATAGGGTGCTAGCGATGCAAGTGCATTATGTATTCCCGGGCAATTCCAGAAAAACGATCTCTAATGTGAGAGGAAATTAGAGATCTAATCTTTCCCACATTCCGAATAGCCGCAACTTGTGTCAATAAAACGAGATTTGTTGCTTCGACTGTCATGCGCTGCACCAAAAAAAAACTACATTTATCGATGAAACTTTGGAAAGCTCCCTTAATAGCAGTCATTAACAATGAATATTAGGCCGAGCCACAACTTACAAAGTTTCTCATCGTTGGCGACGAACGTTTGCCGACCGCAGGTAGTGGTAAAACTGAAGAAGAACGCTAGAATTTGAAGACTTTGCTTTCACATATGCACGACGCTGGCTTCGTCGTGCATCAAGCACCGCACGCTAGCGTAGGCTTGATAATAACAATAATAACATTAAGGCTCAGATGTTGTCTTCACAGCAACAACGTTCACGACGTAGACATATGTGGTGTCACATCTGCAACTAAGGAGACACGCCAACGAGGGCAAAGAGCGCGCGGAGAAGAACAAGAGTTCACACAATGATTGATTGGCACGAACATCTGAAGCAACGACGTTATTACGGCCAGCGCATGTCCAGTTTCTCAACGACGGAACGCACAACCGATCGATGGCTTAGACGAGCATTTGACGTGCACGTTCACATTTCACACAATATATGACGTTGTGACGCTACATACTGAAGTACTCATGTATAGAAGAAGACGAAGAAGACAACGAATTTCTAGGATAATACTGACCAACTCGGCACGTGTTAAGCAGCTAATTGAAACAGCAGTCTCGTCAGCAGCGTGAACGTGGCTGGCAATGTGGGACGGCGCATGACAAGCAACGGCATAACGACGGCATAGACAGCGACATTAGGCCAAAACGTGACATTGCTATGCGGCGACGTGTCGGACCTTGTCTCCGCATCCCAGGCCCACTAAATAAACGTGCTTCTTGTTCACGTAGATCGCTCGATGATGATGATGAGATGTAGAAAGCTGGCCGTACTTCGGAGACAGCCGCATGAGCTTGGTGGCTTGAGATGACAGAAGTCGGACGAGGATGAGACGTCAACCACTGACATGCTGCTGGAGAACTGCGAACCTGCGGTTGTCGAAGTGACATCACCGGTCAACCGCTTCAGGAGCGAGCTATCATGACAATTAGAGCTGGATAAGATGGTGGCCTTACTTCTCCTCCGCTTGTCGCTTGTAAGGTGCCATCGCGCATATATATAGATATATATATATATATATATATATATATATATGGTGGCGTGTCACTCGGCACGTCCCGCACCAGTCAAAGCGAGCTGAACTCTGCGTAGCTCACGGGCGCTGCACTAGAAACAGCAGACAGGACTGGCTGAACAGGTAGCATCAGCATAACATGTTTCGTTTACAGTTCGCCGCGAACGATGAGCATTTCATCGTCTCGTTATCTGGCGCGCGAGGATGTGGAGTTGACGTCGTCTTTGTCGACGCAGTGTTGCCGCGTCGCAGGACTTACCTCCAGCACACATCCGCACATCTGCACACTGGCAAATCGGCACATTAACACATCCGCACATTGGCAGAACCTTTTTTCGCGCCGAGATCAGCCGATGACAACGCTTGTTCACTATCTAGTAGTAGCAGTTAGATAACGATCAACGGCCACGACGTGACTCGACAGGGAGGGGAACTTTCGACACAGGACAATACCAATACTAGAATTTCTAACCAGTACTCTAACTAAGGAGTACAGAACAACAGTACGACGTAACAACACTAATCACACACTAGTTAGCAGCTCTGTGAGTGATCTGACTAATGGCGATTGCTCTCTACTGATTGTGATGGCTGTGATGTTTTGACGGCGGCGGCGGAGGCTGCTGCTGCTACTGCTCTGCTCTGCTACTGTTTCTGCGGCTGAACTACAGTGACGATATGAAAGTCCGTCCAGCCTCAGTGGTTGTCGGCGGCTTCATTCTAGCGTGCCATATTGGTGGCACGGCTGTGGTGTCTTAAGCAATGACGGCTAAAGAGACGCCGATACGGCCCTGCCACGGTTCGTCCTGGCGGTGACGGCGGGTATTAGACGATAGACCGTACGCAGTGAGTGGCCTTAGCGGCCACCCGACGGTCAACCGGTCGCCAAACACGGTGGCACAGAATGACTGAATGAACAAATAAATAAACCATCGAACCATTTGGCTGCCATTGGACTCAGTGGTATCCTCATAAACACAAGCGCGCACACACACACCACGAAAACAATTCTACTATAGATTCGCTTACGAATACCTACACCTACCTAGCCACACACATACACACAATGCGGCATGTGAACTGTATCCAATGTCCCCCCCCCCCCCCTAGAGATAAGCCGGAAGGGCTCACCGCCAAGCGTTGGCGATTGCTGGCCTCCTTAACTTCGGGACACAAACTGTGCCGACCTTCCCTTCCTAACAAGGACCGGCTGTCATCGGGGTCAATGCCGACAGATGGTCAAGTGTGGTAGGCTGTTCACCACAATAACAACAACAAGGGCAACGTCGCCTTTGTTGTTGCGATTGTTGTTGTTGCAATTGTTCGTTGTTGTTGTTGCGTTTGTTGTTGTTGTCGTTGTTGTTGTTGTTGTGATGTTGTCGCTGTTGCTGAATTGTTTTTGCTTTTATTACCGTTGTTGTTGCTGTTGTTATTCATTCTGTTGTCGTTGTTGCCGGGTGATTGATGTTCAGATTGAATCAGCGTATGCTACGCATGTATTTTGCAACTAATACATGTTACAATAAAGTCTGAACTGTTATTGAAAGTCACGAACTTTTTCTAGACAAAGCTGAATTAGGACACACAGTTAAACACGCTGCTAACTCGTTCCGTGTGAGCCATTGCTTTACCTTGTTTTCGTATATGTTTTATTGCGAAGGTTGGTCATTTTTACGTCGAAGAGTCGAGTGACATTGTTAGCGCAAGATAGGCCTGCAAGGGCATTCATGTGTTAATGGTTGCCTGGAAAGCGTGATGGTCTCCTAGTCATAATTAGAATTTTGCTTGATCCATATGTTGCCCGTACTCTCTGCAGGTATCGAGTTTTCATATTGCTTTCTTATCTCACACATGGTAAACTTTCTTATCTCACTCTTTTATATAGGTGATCATTAGCTATACGAGGTGTGTTCAAAACGTATCGCGACTTTTGAATTTTCGCGGGTTACGTATATTCGAATTTCGATTTTTTGTGGCGTTATGTTGGTACTCATGTTTCTCACTTATGCCGACAAGCTCGGCCATTTTGAATGTTCACTTAATTGTTGACAGCTGCTTTGCTTGCACGTGTTTTGGATCGTCTTCGATTTTTACCTATTCAAAAAAATGGATCAAAGAACCTGTATCAAATTTTGTGTGAAAAACGAAATTAAGTGCGCGGATGCATTCCGAATGTTGACTGTGGCATACGGAGAAGCTACCTTGGACCGAAGCAACGTTTATCGGTGGTACAAAATGTTCTCAGAAGGCCGAGAAGATGTGAACGACGAAGAGCGTGCCGGACGCCCGAGCACTTCAACAACAGACGAAAAAATTAATGAAGTGGAGAAAATGGTATTGGCCAATCGTCGAATCACCGTTAGAGAAGTTGCTGAGGACCTAAACATATCGATTGGCTCGTGCCATTCGATTTTTATCAATGATTTGGGCATGAGACGGGTCGCCGCGAAATTCGTCCCAAAATTGCTCAATTGCGACCAAAAACAGCATCGCATGAACATTGCTAATGAGATGTTGGACTCTGTCCGCGACGACCCAAATTTGCTCCAGAGGGTCATAACTGGTGACGAATCGTGGGTTTATGGTTATGACGTGGAAACCAAAGCTCAATCATCTCAATGGAAGCTGCCGCACGAACCAAGACCGAAAAAAGCGCGCCAAGTTCGGTCGAATGTGAAAGTTTTGCTGACAGTTTTCTTCGATTGCAGGGGCGTGGTGCATCATGAGTTCTTGCCACAGGGTAGAACGGTCAATAAGGAATATTACCTGCAAGTTATGCGCAATTTGCGCGAAGCAATCCGCCAGAAACGCCCGGATTTGTGGAAGAACAAAAATTGGCTTTTGCACCACGATAACGCCCCTGCTCACACATCGTTGCTTGTGCGCGAGTTTTTGGCCAAATTCTTATATACGTATAATTATATTACAAGTTAAACTAGATGTGAAGTAAAAAGGATAATATAAGGGTCAGGACGTAAGAAGCTATGGTCACTGTTTTTTAGTAAAAATATTAGAAAAAATGAAATAGCTTTATCAAACTGTAATATGGCCAGCAAAATTGCGTTCAAGATTTACGAAATAATTTTCACGCTACGAAATACTGAGCCGATATCTTTCATGATTGCCTGCAGATGGTGTGCGTCACTGCTGCTGTAACCTAGTTGTCTTTCCCCAACCTAAAGAGCGACGTAATTATGCGTTCTGAGGATACTTCTGTTCAGTGTATGTCCCGCACAAGATACCATAATGGGTGACTGTAACAGCCTTAGACGGTGTCATCTTCTACCGAACAGTTAAAATATAAATTGTATTCAAAGGCCATCACAGACGCGACAGCAGTTGTTGTTATTGTTGTTGTTGTTGTTGGCGTTGTTGGTGCTATTGTTGTTGCTGTCGCTGCTGTTGTTGTGGTCTCTTTACATGTTTAGGTTTTTATTTATTAGGTGATTTTTGTATACACAATATAATATATATATATATATATATATATATATATATTGCTTCACATTGAAGGTGACTCAAGTAGCGTATTTAGTAAGCCGTCCTCGCAGATTAGTAGTTGTGCAGTAGCAATTCATGTTTACTGCAAATAAAGTGCCAACAATTTTAATTTCGATTATCAGCTTGTAGTTGGTACCAAAGGGTGCAATATGTCAGTCTATAACGTCGTTTATCGAGAAATGCATGCGGACAGGAACACGCAACTCAGCTGAATACCATAGTACTATACATATTCAGTTTAATTAAATTCGCATAGACTGAAGATAAGATAATCAAGCAAAAGTTGTACGCGTAATGCACACAGATTTCTAGCCATATAGGAATATGGAGCCTCTAAAACGGATATAAATAATGCCGCGCACATGGCAACCGCAAGAATGGAGGCTCTAAACGGATACAAAGAATGCCGCGCACATGGCAACCGCAAGAATGGAGGTTCCAAGTTCACCAATGAAAAACAAGAAAACTTAGTAGTCAGGTAGCAGCTAACGATGGCGACCAGGCAAAAAAAAAACAGGAACATTCTAGAGAAAACAATGCCAAACTCTAAGACCTAATAAAAAGACCACATAGCGGTACACTATGTTATCATATACAGTCACCATTAGAGCACCACAGCCGCCTTTGGGGGTCGCGGCACAGACAGCAATAAGAACACCGATCCCTATACGGCTGCCAGCCATTTAGCTTTGATGAGAAGAGCGTTCAGCTAAGCTACCCTTTCACTGTGTACAAAATCCTAAGGACAAAAAATGGTTTGCCAAAGCACGTTAGTAACAACAAAAACTAACGAGCTTATATTGAGCAAGTGTGCATATGTGGAGCTTAGCAAATCTTGGGAAGCTGTAAGAAGGATGAAAGACGAGCATGTAACATATATGCTGAGGGAGCGCAGAGAAGCAACATTTGATCACGCAACGTGTATGGAATATCTAGGAACGACAGTGGATTAAAGTAGTTCACACTTGTGTACGACATGTGTGGTTTGTTTTATAAAGAAAGCGTGGTGTTTCACAGTACTTGGCTTGAAAGCTTACCAGTTGTGCGTAGATACGTTTCTCAAAATCGTCTTGAAAAATCCAGTTTAAAACTTGCAGCATCTCCAGAAGGTACTAGGGCTATGCGATATCCACATTTGATGTCTTTTTTTTCGTAAGGCTAATACCCGTGTGCGATTTTTCATGTCATGGCTAATTTTTAATCCGCTCCGGCATTTACCTTGTCTAAATTGGAAACCATGCAAACCAATTTAAAAGTGGCCGGTCTGGGTCTCGAACCCAGTCCTCCCGAATGCAAGACAAAGGCTTTGCCACTTAAGTTGTCTTGCTCGGTGTGTATCGCTTTGTCGTGTGAAACATGTACTGCCGTTTACATTTGATACATAGGTGCGCGGGTTCGAGCCCCACCGTTGCACATTTGTATTTATGGGGGTCCGTTTATAACGCAATGCAAAAAGCAGTCCCGTGGACGTTAAATCTTGGCTGAGGGTCAGCCCGAAAACTTTACTTAGTTTAACTGACGCGACAAAGAGCGCTTCCACAGATAAACAGATACGGACTACCACTGGGTGAACCTTTTTTTGTTGCACCTGGCAACATCAACGTAAACGTCCTTAGGCTGGAGATCCTTAGGCTTGGCACCAAATCTACTGTTAGATTAGCCTCCTTACAGACCAAAATGCATCGCTTGCCAGCTTAATGAAAGCATTAGCACGAACGAGGCGAGGCGGTCGAAGAATAAGCACAAATAGACAAATGTATGGTAGGTAGGGCGTACCCAGATGAGGACTAGGTTGTCGGGTACTAGGAACTGGTCCAGTGTTGCTGGCGTCATGTCACCGTCCCTGTCAACCAGGTACTGTCTATCTGATACCAACCGTCTGTCTGTCTGGCAGGCTTTGTTGTGACTTGATCTTTATGTTAGTCTCATCGGACCCGGACTAGCATCTGTCACCTGTCAAAGTGCCCCGTGTCTACTGGCTTAACCGAACGCACGTAAGAACTTCAGACTTATCGGATATATATATATATATATACTGTAGTTGCAGTCTCTGCGAACGGACGTGTCTTGATCGGATGCGTTCCTTGTGGTGGTTGCGTAGGAGGGAAGTCGCTGCTAGGTCGCAGGTTCGCATGTTCACCTTTAGCGACGCCCGTTCGAGAGGATTTTCTAGGATAGCCGAATCAGCTTTTTCAAACGATCCGTGTCAGCACGTTTGACATTTGACAGCCTAGTCGCAATAGTCGGAGTTGGACCAGTATGGCGGTTGGCCATTGAACTATGGCAGTCGGATATGTTGTTACATCTGGCAAGCGCGACAAGAAAGTGGCAATTGAGCTCTGCGGCGGCTGCGAAAGCGAGGCGTAAAAAACAAAATACTCCTGTTGCTTAAACTGAAAAAAATAACCTGCACCGAAACATCACGGGACGACGATGTGCCACCGTCGGAGCACGAAGTGCTTATCACCATGATCAGCCAAAGAGAATATCAGACCGCTCTCCGCAAGCTGGACGGAGCTTTAGGGACAACCGCGATCAATTGGTCTCTTCCAAGTACTCTTCTTTATTATGGTGGCAAAATTATCAAGAGCAAAAAACTGGGTTTGAAAGATCTTCGATGGAGCAGTATCCCAGCATTACCCTGCTGTGACTAATTTGCTGCGAAGATGACAGTATTGATCAGAGAGCTAATGCGCAAGTCTTTGTCAGTGACTTGTCCTGAGTTCATCTGAAGTGGGCGCGTCATTTTTTAACAGTCGCCTTTTATGTCCAAACGTGATATTTTGTTTGACCGCTGCAGCCAAACTGCAGCGAGGCCGTACTTTAGCTTTGCAGCGACACAGGTAGACAAAATAAACCCCTAACCATTCCCGTCCAACCTTAAGATATCTGTGTTTATTGTGAGCAGCATTGTGGTCCAAAACGAAAGCGATGTCACATTTATAACGATGCTGCCGAGACCCACAAAGGTCTTGCCACACCGAACTTGTGTGCCAGCCCGCGTAGAGGGCAATTTCACGACAATCGATGAAACTGGGCTATGCGTTGGAATAGAACTCTACACCTATCTTTCTCAGCGGGGACTTTGGGCAACGTAAACCTACATCTTGCGAAAGTCATGCGAACGGTTACGCACGTTGTAGTCCCTTAAAGAAATACGCTTGTCTGATCAAGCGCATCAGGCACCTCTTGTAACGATAGTCATAATTCACTCATACATATGATGAGTGCACTTCTATCTCAAAGGATTCGTCTCGGTACAGCAGAGTGCTCTCGAGTCCACCGCATGCTTAGATTGCGGGGCTGGGTAGGGCAAGGAATCCGGCTAGATGTATCACAGAGCTGTCTGGCTCGACATCACCAGTTAACATATTAAGATATGTGGCTCTACTTTTATTAGGGCTAAGTTATAAAATCTTTGTGGTAACAATTTAACCTTAGTCAGCACGACAAATCTTTGCAGATGATTTAGCACAAGATTCAAAAGACGTGGTAACCGTCGGCGACATAGGCTCATGAATCAAATTATGCACCTTTACGACTCTTGCCCTTTAGTTCCCTCAGTCGATTGTAGAAAGCAATATTAGACACACACTA